>OMLC01036862.1:0-11224 GCA_900302585.1 Regalecus glesne
CACACACACACACACACACACAGGTGTACACACACACACACTGGTGTACACACACACACACACACACACACACACACACACACACACACACACACACACACACACACACACACACACACAACTTTGTCCATCATCTGCATTGATACTTGAAAGCTTGATGATGTGCTTGTTTTGGGGGCATGTTACCTTGCTGCGGCTCATTCTGAAAAGTGTATAAACCAGCAGGTAGAGAGGGTAAACCACCAGACAGCTAACGAGGCCAGCTGCCACTGTCTCTCCACTCAGTGATGAGAGCATAGCCACTGCCCTTGGACTGTGAAATTGGATGGATAAAAGCAATAAAATATTCTTTAAACTTGGTCTCTCCTTAAATACAGAAGGAAAAAGCCAGAGGAACTCCACACACCCTTGCGCACACACACATACAAAACACACACATACCTATATCTCTTGTCCACCACGGTGCTGTACCACAGTGTGTTGGCCAACAGACATAGCTGTAGTATCACAGCACAGCAGGTTGCTCTTTGCAGCCTGGTGAATGGACTGCGGGTTGGTCGTTCCCATAACGACACCCAGAGGTGACTCTCACATACTGCCCTCTCCAGTTCATATACCAAGAGGCGGGGCAACTGACGAAGCACTGCCTCTTCTTGCATTTGTAGAAGAACAGAGAAGTAAGGTCTTGTAGTTAACACCAAAAACAACACCATCTCGAAAACAGACAAATTCATGATAAGTATCACACTTAAGGAATCATCTGCTTCTAACCTGTTGATTCCACCCCAATCTCCACCCGGCCATCTGTTCGCTCATTGTCCACTGACAGCCATTCCTCAACCAGGAAATAGTAGCTGCTTCCTGTCTGCAGGTCTTTCACTAAGACATACTGAAGCAACCATGCTGGGGACAGACCTGAGTTTGGAGATGTAATCAGCTTTTACCAATTGTTAAATATTAGAATTTCATTGGCAGAGACAAATATTAAGAGCTCTAAGAGAAGAGTAGAAGGTAGGCAAATCGTGTGTCCACCAGAGACCTCTTCCAAAGAAACATCACTTGCCCACTGACGCAAACATTTCATTTGTGACAATGGGCGATATGAAATAAATTGACTTAAATAGACTAGCACTACCAATGGAGGTGGGCATTTAAATAGTGCTATGTGAAAAACAAGCGCTGGAGAGAGATATTCAGTAAGAGGATATACACATATATAATGTCCCTATGAAGAAGTGTTTTCTGTTACCAGGACAAGAGTATTTAATGATTAACACTGGTTTGTTTTAATCTCTCTTCTCTGCTTTGACAAAGTGGACCTGGCTTTCATTTTCTCATTGGTCCCATCTCTCCTTCCTCCCTTATTGCTTGGTGGAACTTAAACTGAAATCAATGAGCCATGTGCTTGACCACAAGTTTTCCAAAAGAGGTGGAACATTCAGAGCCATGCTCTAATGATGTGACACAAAAAAGATCAGGGCTCCTGCATTGGGTTGAAACTGCTAAATCTCAACCTTTCCATAGAAAACAATGCAACAATACAGGTAGGGCTTTTTTTTAAATGAGTCTCTGACGGACACAAGGCCCTACAGTTTTTGAGATTCCATGTGTTTGTGTGTGTGCGTGTGTGTATGCATGCAGTTGTCTATGTACCCTTGTTGTCATGCCAAATTCTTATTTTCCAGATGTTGCCAAGGCTGGTGTCAGTGGCAATGTGAAAAATGTCAAGTGCGTTGCGAGTGAAGGCTCCTCTGCTGTCAAGATGACGGTGCCCACTGCGGCTCTCACGCCCATACAAAGTAATTCCAACATGGGCCGTGGTACCTTTGGATAATAGAGAAAGGTTAGAGAGGAAAAGTGACAAATGTCTAATATATCCTAGAAACTTAAAACAGCCTTTCTAAATTATTTTTCTCCTTGGAGTGAGTGCACTGACTAATCCAGCAAGAATCTTTCTTCTATGTCCTAAACAGATGCTAACAGTAACATACTCCTTTTGCCCTTGCTTACCTGCCCCTTGGCTCCAGCCAGTCTTGACCTGTACTTCATATTTAAAGAGCCCGTCCCGGCCACAGAGTGGAACCACACCGGCCCTTCGCAGGTCCAATTGGTCTAACTTGTGTAAGATGGCTGCGGCCACAGCATAGCATAGCAACCCCAACACACACACCAACAAAACCACCAGGCTTGGGGCTCCTAAACGCTCCTGAAAAAGAGAAAAGTAATGGTTGGTCTAAGTATACATTTATTTCATTTTGAGTTAGGTATGTGAAATTTTTCAAATTTAACTTGGTAATAATTGTGGCAAAAGTTTTATTGACTTTGTCACCCCAGTTCATGATATATATGTGAGTGCATATGTCTACGTGTGAATGAATATTCATCAGTGAATGAAAAGAGGTATAGAGACCGAGATAGAAAGTAAAATTTTAAGCAAAGTAAGCACTGAAAGCTTAGCTTAACATTCTTTCTACTAACTATTAGGCCTATATATTGCTGCATGTGATAATACAACGTCTAGAATTTTTATATTGCCAGTTTTAGGGTATATGTGTGTGTATTGGTCATTTGCTCTCAAATGAGTGTGTTGGTGTGGGATACTAACAGGCACCACAAACTCGATGGCATTCAAAGGAACAAACAGGGAGGCAGCGAAGTCGGTGAGGTGCCTGGTCCTGCAGACAGCTCTGCTGGCATTGGTTGCTGCCAGGGGCACCATGCCATCTGTTCGCCACTGCTTCTCACTCTCACTGAAGTACTGGCAAAGAGAGACAAACACTCCCACTTCCAGATGCAGTCCCTTGGATAGGGAGGCAGAACTACAATCTGTAGTCACGTTGATAAAGTAGTCAAGTGTAGTGTCATAGAACCTAATGAAGAGAGGACAAAGGTTGAGCAAGTTTTGTTATTTCAACACTGACCAACTCATCTAGAGAGTTTTTACATAGAACTCGGAAAAGGACTTTGAAAAAGACCGACTAAAACACCATCTCAATATTTTCAGCCAAATATCAGCAATATGATTTGATAATAGTGTCCTACATTACTAATCCCCAAAGTGAAAATCTCTTTCCAATGTAACTCCCTTAACAGGAGGCTACAACGTAGGTTCAAGTAAAGAATAGCACATTCAGAACAGATATAATTTCAATGTTTTGCACACTGACACCTCAAAGCTGACATGGGATTTGAAACTTGTTTATACTTTTAATTCTATCATAAAAGTTCAGAGATTGCAAAGATAGTATACATAATAGGACAAATGAAAAAAATCACTCACTCTGGGGACATAAAGAAGGTGTACTTTCTGTGGTCCAAGTCATGGCCCCTGGTCATACTGAGGGTGATGTGCTTCCTGTCTGTGCAGTTAAATTCATTAGGGCGTGGGTAGTAATGCAGGTAGGCTGTGATGTGGGGTTCCACAACATTTCCTGTTTGCGGGTCCTCAGTGCCATCTGCATTGGGTAAAAGGCAAAACGGAAGTTTGATTGTTTGTCTGAGATATATGATATGATTACTTGTTATAGTATGATTATATGAACATGTTTAATGACCGTCATGGTGAAATTCTTCACAAGTAGCAGAAAAGGAAATAAAAAGATGAATTAAAATCAAATAAGATGAAATCATATATTTCAGAGTGCATTGACTAGGTGTGTGCCCTACCCTCTAGGGAAGTAAAGTTGAGCTGGACAAACAGCCCAGCTAGCCGGTTGCTGTTTCCTGTGCTGACCCTAACAATGATGGAATCGCAGTGGCTGATATTAACAGCTCTTGCTGTGGGGACCCCTGCCATTCCCTCAGGACCTGAATCCCCTCCACCACTCCCGCTGCCATTGTTGATGGCAACAGTGATGGCTTGGCTATCATCCAAGCCATAGATGGGAATCTGAGTGCCATTCTCTGTACGAAACTCCATGGAGGCCACTTCAGTGGAAATGGTGTAGTTTGCTACATAGTTGAAAGGATATGGGTTGGGTTCCACCTGAGGAGAGATGAAGAGACGGAGGGAGAAGGATCAGATGCAACAAGATTGTGAGAATAAAAAGTTAATAACATGGAAAAAAGAAAGGCCACTGAGGACTCTAGTCTCTGGATGATACAAGGCTGGTGGTTGTGCCTCACAATCAGCGTGCATGCCCGGATATTAGCAAAAAAGTTATTGGCCATATCATAGTTGAGGTATGAACTACCGCCAGCAGCTTCAACTGCACTATGATCGAAAACTAGAGCCAAGAGTCATCCTTTAGTCACATGTACAAACAGAGGAGAAATTAAAGTAGAAAGCAACAAAAAGTATCTTAGTAATGTGTTAGGCCACCACGAGTCTCCAGAATAGCTTCAGTACTCCTTGTCAAAGAGTCTACAAGTCTCTGAGCTCTACTGGAGGGATGGAGCACCATTAATGCAAAAGATATTTGCTCATTTGGTGTTTTGATGATAATGGTGGAAAGCACCGTCTGAGATGTCGGTCCACATTCTCCCATAGGTGTTCAACTGAGTTGAAATGTGGTGACTGTGGAGGTCATAGGATTTACATCATCTTCAACCTCATCAGACCATTCAGTGATCCTTCCTGCCCTGTGGATGAGGGCACCGTCATCCTGGAAGAGACCACTCCCACCAGGATAGGGATGTCTTATAATAGGATAAGGGTGGCCATTTAGAATAACAACAGCAAAAAATCAAGTTCCTCAATTATACTGTGCACAGGATTTCCCATGATTTTCAATAGCGCTGGCTGGGTAGTTTGAAGGTCCATTTTGAAGTCATAATTAGTCCCCACATTGTGGTGGTGGACATGGACCTAGATAGAGCATGGGGGATTAAGGCTGGATGTCTTTCCTGACACCCCGAGGTGGCCAGCAGTAGTCTTGTGTCTAAAATCTATACAGTGAAGCTGGTGTTATTTACTTAATTGCATTTAATAAATGATATGGCCAATGGTAAAAACTAAGAAAATAAGATACAGGATGCAAAACTCTCGAATTATCCTTTAAGTGTCTTAACGGAAAAGGTGAAAATACCCAGAGCTTTTCTTAAACTGCTCTGACTGACATGCTACTTGGTGTTTATTTCAAGAGACTGGGTCAAAGCAGAGCTCCTGTCTGTGTGTGTCATTTATGTAGTGTCAAATGTGTCTCACTATACCTGGAAAAGTAACTGCATGATGCTGTTTCCTCCAGCAGCCTTGCCAAGGCTATTGTTGAAAGCTCTAGGGATGGAGAACCGTTGGCACTCTGATATTGAAAGGTATAACAAAGTAGATTAAATTTAGAGCAAAGTTGAATCTAGCATAATAGCATACAAATTGGAGTAGTCATTTGTAAGGGCAGTAGCTGCTCTAACTCATAAACTATTTAAAAAGCTGCAAAATGTTAAAATATCATATGAGGTGAAAAACAACTAAATTAAATACCACCATACCAAGTTTACCGCGCACGCACGCACGCACGCGCGCGCACACACACACACACACACACACACACACACACACACACACACACAGACACACACACACGCCTTATAAAACATACAGTTGCATCCCAAATAACAAATGGCTGGTTTCATTTGCAAGTTGACTGAATGTGCAGTCAATGACCAACTTCCATATGCAACATGCAGTAACATCTCTATCAGTAAATGCAGTAAAGAAATGTTATACAACTTTTTTAACCTTAAAATAACAGCGTCAAAATTATTTTGATTGTACGCTGATTTGTAATAGGGAGAATGGTGCCTCTTTCATTTTCACTACACCCTCCGAACACCTGTTCTTACACTATGTTACTTGGCTTGAGTGGGTACAATCTCCCACAAGCGATATTTCTTTTCCTATGACAGGATGACGTGTCTTTCTCTGCCTGTGAGTGGCTTAATCTGATATTCTTACCCTAACCCTAACCAATTTCACTCCTCATGTGACCAACCAACCCAACCACCAAAGGCAACAAGTACTAGCAATCAGAAGCATTTATTTTAAGGTTAAAAAAGTTACAAAATGTCGCTTTAATAGAATAATAGTAATATAATAATAATAATAATCAAAGTATCTGCATCAGTTTGATAGATTTCATAATAATAAATGTCTAATAATTCTGTCTCAACACAATCTTAATGATCAATTTTTCACTTAATATCTATGAAATACTTGGGAATACAATGTACATACTTCAGTAACAAAAATTAACAAAAAAAGTAGCAAGGGCTTTATTATTTTTCCATAAACCCATGCATTGAGCTAATTGCCATAGGCCTGTGGAAATAAATGAATAAATAAAAATTCCCTCATCAGTACCACAAGGGGATATTTAGAATTCTCCTCATTTTAACCCATTCTATTGTATAGGAACAGTGAGCAGCGACCTAAGGGCACTCGGGGAGCAGTTAGGGGTTCAGTGTCTTGCTCAAGAACACCCCCACATGGTTTCTGCAGGACCAAGGATTGAACCTGAAATTTTACGATCACCAGATGACCGTTCTACCCACTGAGCTATTCCACCCAACTTTCCACATTTAACCCATCCTATTATATAGGGGCAGGGAGTTGGCACCATATGGCGCCTGGAGAACAGTTTGGGGTTCAGCATCTTGCTCAAAAAGTTACCTCGACATGCTTTGTGCAGGGATCAAACCTGTAACCTTCCGATTTCCAGACGACTGCTCTACCCACTGAGCTATGACACCCCTATTTTGTCTTATCCAAAGGCCAGCTATAATCTGAGAACAGACAAACATCATCAATAAGAACTGATGGTTGTGATTACGCGGCCATCATTTTGGGGCTGCCACTCTCAGGATTTCTTTCAACCCACACTTGTTTTTTGAGCCAAGGAATAAAAGTGCACTATATTAGCGATTCAAGATGTCTGTCCCTTGAGCATTCAAACGATATTTCCATGCTACATTATGAAAGTCCAACCGAGTTGGGACAGTGCGATATGGCTTCTCGTTTTTATTTCAACACACACACATACACACATTCACACACACACCTGGACTTTCATTGCCATGGTAGCAGAGCAGACTCTGGGGATCGGCCAGCTTCCCAGTGGCAGCAATCTCTGCTCCTCTCAGCACCAGCGGCTCCTCATTGAGCACACGGCCATGCATGAGGATCATCATAAGCATGGAGGACAGGCTGTAGGCCTTGGCTGCCACACGTAGAGGATGGGGCTCCAGTGAGGGGGGAGAGAGGTCCATGGGGCCACTTCCTTGATCCTCACTAGACAAATTAGAAGAGGAGCCAGTGGAGGAGGAAGAATCCACATGCGTGCCATGAAGATATGTCTGGGAGGCCAACTGACTGACTTGATGGATCAGGTCACCTTGGGGAAAAAAGAAAGAAGGAAAAAATTCATGAAAAAAAGTTAAAGTTGAATAGAGTTTCACGCAAGCAGGTATGGACATCTTAACTCTGACTGTGAGTAGAGAGATATAATAAAAAAGACACATCCCAACAAAATATAGTAATTACAAAACACCAGCCAGCTTCCGTCTAATCTCTACCAGCCAGAAACAACATTGCTGGTAGAAATGATAACTTGCTTGGAAGAATTATCATTTTTTAGCGTTTTCAGAGGAAGAAAACAATTGTGTCCATAAATTGTCCCATTAAATTTCTCAATAGGTGAAGGCCAAAATAGCTAGCTGCCCGCAGTGCACTGATTTAGATTGAGCAGATACCTACCAACACAACCAATATACAAATGACACCAAAAAAGTCTCACACTGCAGACCTTCTGATAACATCTTAGAATTACCATGCAAGTAAGCATGAGAACAGGTTTTTGAAGAGGACTTGTACTAGTCAATCAAATGTTAGCTTATTTGTTTGTGTGTAAACTGGACTGTACATTATACTGATATGCTCCGTCATTTCAATCTACCTCCGGCATGCATTTAAGTAACCTGCTAACATTTATTTCAATAACTCTGATATATTGGAGGCATATCTGGATATGAAGGGTGGCATAGGAGGTGGTAGGGTGGTTGTCAGGTAATCAGAAGATTGGTGTTTAACCGCGGTTCCTTCAGGAAGAATTTCATTGTCCTTAAGCACAACACTGAACCCTTAGCATCTCGGGGCAACAAATTAGAAATTAGTCTGGTGGCCAAATCTGGGTATCAAAATTCTAAATGTTCAATAATATGCACTTGCCCGTATAAAGGAGATTATTATTGCTGTTGTTGTAGTCATTATGTCATGCTCTCATTTTAAATCAAACATTATCTGGTGTTCTCTGCATTTTGTGCTACCCCCGATTAAAAAATGGATAAGGCAAGGATGCACTGTGTCACATATACGATCAAAACCTTTTGTGAGTCCAAGCACGTAAAATGTTGATGAATTTGTATAGAGTAGACGGAAGCCTTGTATCCACGGGACATCTGTGCAGAGCCAGTTCCTATATTTCGGAATTATCTCTCAATAAAAAGGAACCACTTTGAGTGTTCACACCACAATGCAGTACCCCGAAGTCTTTCTAAGACTTTAGCAAATTCAGCTTCTGATGAAGCACACAGCTCAACAATTTCACTGCTAGTTCCACCGACCAGTAAGAATGAACAACTGAGGGACAGAGCCAGGAAAGAAAGACTATGCCAGCTGTCACAGCACAGAGGAGAAACTTAAATGAAAATAAATCAATAAATATTTAGATTGATTCAGTTATTTGATAACTGAAAACCCCTGTTTAATTGCCATTTTCTATGAGTTTGAGTTATGATCGCAATAGAAAGCTTTAACGGGTGTTGAGATCCATATTAGATTCATTTTCACTTTATAGGTTTGTCAGCTGGCTTGGTTATCAAAAGCAGCAATCATTATTTTTAGATGACTGGCCTTTTTTCTGGGGCTGACCTGATGTGCCAAAAGCAACAGACTCCCTGCTGGCGGGCTGTTTTGCCTGGGGATATAGACAGATTCTTGACAAAGCTTTGACGCAAGGGCTTAAAGCAGGGAGTACTGTAGGGGATCAGAGATCATTGCTATGCATACATCTACTGTGAATGTGGAGTCTATCCAGTCAGTTAATGTGTTAAATCCGATTGAAATTGCAGTTTGGTGACAGTCTCAATCTGATAAACTACACTGTCAAAGTGTCAACCTCCAGTTTTCTTGCGCAATAGAAATTCAAGAATCTTCTGGTACTATGTGCCACAGACCAATTGCATCTAATTAAAGAAGTGTCAGTCCCTCGATGTGAGTGGAAACCTTCCCAATGTTCTGCATCTGATTACTGTCTGACTTGTTCCCTTCAAAACTAACCCAACTGCTGTCATGTCAGGAGATTGACCTTTCCTAGAAAACTTTAGCAATGAAATAAATCCCTTGAAAATCAGCTTCATTAATATCGGATAACTGCCTAACGTCGGAATTATCAAATCAAACTTCAAGTCATTTCAACTTGTCCTTGTGGTAATTAAACTGGTTTGGTGTGTTTGACCCTTATAGCATTTACTGATAGAACGCAGAAGATCCTGGCTTCTTTCAGTGAAATGAATGGGTCTGTTGACTGCTTCACCAGTAACTCTGCTAACTTTGAATATGCCCTTTGATGCTCACCAGGATGTTTCTGTACTCTGGAACTTTGAACTTGGCCCACAAGAAATGTCAAAGGGCAGCAGAGCAGCACAGCAGTTAGCTATGTTACCTCACAGTAAGAAGGTCTTGGGTTTGAATCCTATCATAGGTCTTTTCTGTGTGGAGTTTGTATGTACTCCCTGTGTCTGCGTGGGTTTCCTCCAGGTGATCCGGTTTCCTCCAACCATCAAAAGACATACATATTAGGCTTAATAACCTAGGTTAGTGGCCCTTAGCAAGGTAATAGGAAAAAGAACTGGAGTTTATCCCTGGGCACTGCAGCTGCTGCTACTACTATTTATTTTCTTTTTTTTTTGTGGAAATGGGTGCCAAACCCCACCACTTGTCTAATAAACTTTTTTAAGAACTTGGCCATTCTTGAGACCCCTTATGCTTAATATAATAACTGGTGTCCTGCTACAGGCATTGTTCCCAATCTTTTCAATAACAGTCATGAATATTCCTTTTCAATAAAAAAAAGGTTTTACTACCTTCCATGTATTGCAAAAATCTGGTCTATCCTTTCTATGGTAGAAGCTAAAACCCTGATTCATACGTTTATTCAATCCAAACTATATTATTAGTGTTTATTATTATAGATTGTTACAATGTCCAGTCTGTCATATGCAAATATAAAAAAGAGTTTCCAAATGGTGCTGATGGAATTCTCACTAAAACTTCAAAGTTCAACTAAGTTTCAACGATTAAATTACGGACCATGCCAGATTGGACTTGTAAGTGTTACTACTAATGCATGATTACTGGAGCAAGCCTTTGAATACTTAATGGGCCTTTGCCATCTTATCAATCCAATCTTATAAAACGTCATGTCCCAACCATCCTGTTCTCTGTGATCCCGGTTGACGGTAGTTTGCAGGCTGCAGAGCCTTTTCATACAGCAAACATACTTGGAGTGCTCTTCTTATTAACATCAGAGGATTATTATGTAGTCTCCTTCATCTCTCAAGTTAAAAACCACCTTTTCATTTTTTTATTCTTTCGACTAGTTGTTACTGCTAAGGTATCTGGCCTTAATTTGATCATCATCCATGGTGAACAGCCAGTTGAAAAGAGATTTGGACTTAGGTTCATCTCAAGAAGTTTTCCTCCTCTTAAAATCCGATTTGTTCCATCTCAAATGAGCCTTCCATCATTTATGTCGTTGGATGCAGTGTTTTTTTTTGTTTTGACAAAATTACACGAAAATCCTCTCGCCAATTTGTATTGCTGCCAGTATGAATAGTTTTTCTATGAAATATTTGCAGGTAAGAATTTTTGATCTGCATTGACTCAGCAGAGAGTGGACGCCTTCAAATCAGGCATAGCAGGTTTGTATCCTACGGTGGGGCTCAGTAAATGTGAGGCATTCATTGTAAAGTGCTTTGAGTGGTAACTAGAATAGAAAACCACTGAATAATAATTAGTCCATTCACCATTTATGTAGTACTTTCATGTCAATTATTCATCATTCCCCTGGCGAGTAACTTTCTATTCATCTTTTCGCATTGGCTCAATGGCATTAAACAAGTGTTGATGCATGTGGCCATACCTGATCTCTCTCTCTCTCTCTCTCTCTCTCTCTCTCTCTCTCTCTCTCTCTCTGCAAAATGGTTTGGCTGTGGTAAAGAGGGAGATCTG
>OMLC01036863.1:0-20557 GCA_900302585.1 Regalecus glesne
CTTGCGTTGGTTTATAATTGGAAAGAACTCCTCTATCGGTCCTCCGTGGGACACGCTGTGCTTGAAGGGGGTGTTGAGCATAACGCCTAACCTGCTGAGCGCTAATCTTTAGAAGGTCTCCGTGCTGCTAACGCTGATGCTAACGAGAGGGAACACTCCACTGATTAAAAAGATTAATAGGGGTAATGGGTGTAACACGTCATCCGTCTAGGCTTAAGCACTGGGACGGAGATAAACAGAGATGGAGTGAGAGAGGCCGACTGGGGGGGGGGTTTCCTCATCTGTTCATCTCCTCAGTTCTCTGGCAATCATTCACTGTGAACGGCTGTGACCTCAGTTTTGGCCACTGAGGGAAGGCTGCAAGTAGGTGCATTTGTGTGAGAGAATGGCCACACAAAGTAGTGATATTTACATTTTAATTTTTTATTCATAAGAATAAAAAAATAAAATGTTCTGTCTGGAATTCCGTGTCATTAGAAGTCTGAGTCTTCGTATGAGCCTTTCTGTGAAACGTTTCCGCCAGTAACGTTCTATCGTGTTGGGACACCGCCACTAGAATATTTTAACTTGACTCCTGATAGGTTTTGTGTTTATTTATTTATTTATCAAAGCAAGCTAAAGTCAGACATCAGTGATAAGATTTTATTATTCACTTTTAGGTTAATACCTCAAAATCAAAAGGATCCAAGCTTAGATGTCGAACATCAGCATCTGAACTCTATGACACCCATATTGACTGTTAATCATGTTCATTTATATCTGTTATCCAACAATCTATCCATCATTAACCGCCTATCCAAAGTCATGAGTCTCCTGAGGCTATCCCAGCATCCAATGGGTGAAACGCCCTGGACTGGTCACCATTCCATCTCGGGGCTTGAGCGGTTAAGGGTTGAGTTTCTTGCTCAAGGACAGGTCAGACTTTCTGCAGGGACTAGGGATCAAACCACCAATCTTCCGATCACTAGTCGACCGGCCTACCTCCTGAGCTACGCTGCCCCCCCTCATTATTCATGTTCATTTACATCCATTACATCATCATTAAATAATTTGTCTGGGGACTGTCTGATGCTGTATGTCATTATCAATGTCTCATCAACAGGCTGAAGATGGTCAGTCGACTAGAAACACATTAACGTTGAGCCATTCACTTGTTAGGACACATTAAAATGAGACATTTGAAGCAGTGTGTGATGACATTCTTCATTCCTGTCCTCAGCACCTTCACAGGATAGTGCAAGAGTGAGAGATGGAGGCCGAGGACGTGCGAGTGCAGAGTAGAAAAAGTCAGCACAGGAACACAGCCAAGTTGTATAATGTGAAGAAATTCCTACAAATGCAATTATGGTCCAAAACTGACACACGGATCCAGTCTTGACACAAAACAACTTCCATCGTGCCCAAACTAATCAGAAAAAAATCCTTCACCATTGATAAATACAATTAATGCACAGCAATGCCTTGGTCCGAGAGTCAGACAGAAGTCCTATGAACGCTTCAGCTGAGTGCAATGACTTTGTGTAGTCTAATCATGAAGAGACAATTTGGCCATAATAGCACGAATACACTGCCATATTGCCACCTAGTGGTAGGGAAAGGATGTTGACACTTGGAAGCTGCTGTCAGATTTACATTAGCAGATGCTCATAATACAGGACAGCACCGACCTTGTGGGTGTCATTGAGGACAAGCAGCCATTCAAGTTTTCTACACACAAGCAAAGGTGCACAAACACAAGTAGATAGGACACACAATAACACATTACCAAACACCCACATGCATGCATACACATAGAAAGAAGAGACCTGACACATAGTAACAATGATAATTATAAGGATAATAATAATTGATCTCTATAGTGCCTTTTAAAAGACCCAAGGACACTTTACACAGGGTGGGTAGAAAACTAAGGCAATACAAAAATCATGTTGATACAAACACAACTACGAATGCAAATTTTATTCTTCTTCTATGTCACATCTACCGCTGGTAAATTTGTGGTCATGTCTCTCCAGTATTCTCGATCAGCAGGCTTCCTGACACATTCCCCATTGTTCCTTCTTGTCCACTCCTTGATGTCTGTCATCTATGTTCTGCATGGTTGTCCCCGCTGTCTTCTTCCTCTGACTTTTCCGTCGATGAGTGTCTTCTGCAGCTTATCACGTCTCATGAAATGGCCAAAGTATTGCATTTTCCACTTCGCTGGGGTATTTTTAAGTGAGCTACCATTTCCTTTTACCAGTTTTAGTATCTCGTCATTTGTCACATAAGCTGTATATGGAACTTTTAACATTTTTCAATACATCCACATCTCAAAGTCCTCTATCTTCCACATGTCTTTACTAAATATCCAGGTTTCACTTGCATACAAGAAAGTTAATGAAGCATAACATCTTATCATTATTTTTCATGTTTCAATTGTACGGCTTCTTGTCGTGGGAACATCTTTCATAGTTCTAAAAAAATGCTCACTATTTCCATTCTACTAATCTCTGTTCGGCACCTTCCATCATCCATTATTGTCTGGCCAAGATATAGGAATGTTTTCACTTATTCAAAGGTTTTACCATCCACTAACTTATTCAGACATGGTTGATCCATTTTTCAACTGACGACCATCATTTTAGTTTTGTTGACATTCATTTTTAAACCTCTAGCCAAACTTCCGTCCTTCACCAGTGGATTGTCATCGGCCAACCTCAAGTTATTAATGTTCGTCCATCTATGTTTATGCTAAACGTTGTTAAACGACAGCTACAAGTGAGGGTAAAACCAATCATCTTGACAGCAAAGCCATGCTATTAGCAATAATGTAGACATCCTAAACAAACAGAAGAGCATTCACTCTCTCACTGAATAAATTATCTTGTTTTGAAAATGGTTGTATCAAGAAAAAGGGCTTCACACACATACTATCTCTCTCTCTCTCTCTCTCTCTCTCTCTTTCTTCTCACAGACACATGCATGCACAGAGAGAGGGAGAAACAGAAGGTTGTGGTGACTGACCACGCAGTTTGACATTTGACAAGTAGATGGAAACAACTGAGTTTCCTGCAGACCTCTAACCCCTCCCATCTCCCTGCGGTGGGGCCTGAACTGATCAACAATAAACAGCATTCGTGCATCTGCATCCATATAGAGACTAACACATAGCACATTAAAAAATACATCGTAAGACGCCCACGCTTGTGGGGTCGCGTAGTTAGAGATTGGTGGTTCAATCCACCGCCCGCTGCAAAAAAAACCAAACACATAAGGTGTCTTTGATCAAGACACTGAACCTGTAACTGCTCCCCGAGCGCTGCACTGCAGTTGCAGTTGGTGCTCCTATGCAATTGGATGGGTTAAATATACAGAGCAAATTCTACTGGCCTTGGTTTTGTGGCAACAGAAAACTTTCACTTATTTATGAGTACAGTTCATTTCTTGTAGAGAAAACAAAAATAATTCAAAGATATTAATAATTTCCCACAGGAGCCCATTTGATTCTGTTTACCAATGCACTTGACCAGTGCAAACTATTTAAAGTGTGAAGATAACTGGAATTTCCATGCATACATGATATGTAACAGTCAATGTTGCTGGTTCAATTCCTGGCTCTTTCAGAAAACATGACCATCCTTGGAGTCATCCTTGAGCAACATACTGAACCTTTAACTGCTCAGTGGGGGTTGTTGCAGCCCACTGCTCCTATACAATAGGATGGATGAAATGTAGGAATATTATGACCAAATGACATGGCTTGCATCTCCTTTCCTGTTAGCATCCTCCTCATCGATGCATTGGTTAGCAAAAGTGAAGGCACTAGTTGTCAACCTCTGTGCATTTAAAGAAACCTGTACTTCTGAGTGGAGAATCAAACAAATGGAATGCATTAAGTTAATGACTATACACTCCTCAGCCAATTATATTAAAACACAGCCTCAGTGATGTTAAATGTGTCTGGAGTCTAGCCAACAGGATGTGTTTGTTCCAGTTCTCTGAGGCCTGGCTGGTTGGTCAGTCATATTTGAATCTCAGCCTCTAGAGTAGTTCACTAGATCCAAATAGGTCTTTTTTTAAATATGTCTGTTTTCACGTGTCACAATCAGTTCCCACATTGTGGGCATGGTCACTGACTCGGATGGAGTGTAGAGGAATAAGTCAGGATGCCCATCCTAACACCCCACAGTTGGATCGAACTTGAGATGTCTCACTATGAGCCTGTTTGATCTGATCCGGTCTGACTGCAGCCAGGAACAGAAAGTCATCCAGGACATATTGCCTAGAATCTTCTATTCATCTATTGTTGAACAAAGACACAGTCTCAATCCTGGGTTATTTAGTCTTCTATGATTTTATCTTTTTGTTTCATTACTGTGGAGGGAAATCCAAGTATGCATAAAAACCTATTTTTAACACTGGGAAACAATGCAAAGAGTTGTTAAAGATGAAATCCATAAGTTTTCTCCTTTAATAAATAGGTATTTTATCCATCTAGATCATGGACACATCTTAAATAAAACTACATGAGAAATGGCATGTATAGTATGATGGGCCAATGGTTAGCTCTATTGCCTCACAGCAAAAAGGTCCTGGATTCAAACCCGAGGCCGTACCAGGACCTTTCTGTGTGGAGTTTGCATGTTCTCCTCATTGCTGTGTGGGTTTCTTCCAGGTGCTCCAGTTTATTCCCATCATCATCTATTCTAAAGTTACCCATCCAACCAGCAAAATCAGCAAATCCATTTCACATTTCAAATGGATAAAGTAGCAGGAAAGGTCATTGATTGCAGGTTAACTTATGACCTCAATTTGGACCCGTATCCTAAAAAGGTCACATTTAATGCCAGAAACAGAACGAGCATTGATATGCAATAAGTACTCCAAAGTGGGGGTGGGATGATTTGGATTTGATCAGAATCAGTCTATTGGCTCCATAGTTTTCTCTTGGAATTTGACTGTGGTTTCACGGCTCTCATGGGTACTTCTCATAGAATGACAACACAACACCAAAACAATCTTTAGATATATACTCAAGTAGTGACTATATACAGGTGAAAATTAGAGGTTATAAGGCACAATGGGGCAGAGGAGGTATCAGAGATTTTGAAATAAATGTTAGCAGGTTACTTATATACATACATGCCTGAGGTAGATGGACAAAACAGGGCAAATTCAACAAAAAATACTGCTTTTAATGACTACTGCGGTCTCAAACTGATTCAACCCCCTCATGATAAACATATTTAGTACTTGGTAGATCACCCTTTTACTGTTGTGACCTGTTGCAAACGTGATACATAGCCAGACACCAACTTCTGGCAGCGTTCCTGAGGAATCTTAGCCAATTCCTCATGGGCAAAGGCATCCAGGTCACTAATACTCTTGGGTTTGTGTGCTGCAACTACCTTTTTCAAATCCCACTAAGGATTTTCAGTGGGGTTCAAGTCCGGTGACTGTGATGTCCACTCTAGTATCTTCCAGGTATGCTTGGGATCATTTTCCTGCTGGAAGGTCCAATGATGTCCAACCTTCAGTTTCCTCACAGATGGCATGACATTTTCTCCCAGATTTCCTGATACTTGATTGAATCCATCTTGCCTTCCACAGGCTCCAGGTTTCCAGTGCCTGAGGAACCGAAGCAGCCTCAGAGCATCACTGAGCCACCACCATGCCTCACTGTAGGCAGGGTGTTCTTTTCAGCGTATGCTTCATTCTTCTTCCTCCAGATGTACTGTACTCAAAAAGTTCCAATTTTGTTTCAAAGGCAAAAGAAAAGTCGGCTTCAATTTGCTCTGAACTATATGAATAAGCCAAAGAGGTTTTAGGATTCTGTTCTGTGGAATGATGAAGCAAGATTTTCATTCCTTACGAAGGGTTTAATTTACATTCTTATTTTCCAATTTGACAGTCTATGTATTTTGTCTGTTGTGTTGAGCAATAATCTGTATTTACTCTATTGAAATGTCCACTAACATTTTCAGCATCATTTTATTTGTTTTCTAATAAATCCAGTGAGTCCTGTGATCTATGGAGTTGGAACATCACTGAATTTGACATGGCCCGCTGTGGAACTGAAGAGTTGGATTTGGAGGATAATGTAAAGATTTGCTATAAAGAAGTCTACAACAGTTTTGTTCTTGTCACTGGGCTCTTACTCGGTGAGTACTCTAATTCTGGTTCAGTTTTATTCATTTTCAGTATTTCATGGATCATTGATTCATGCAGGGAATTTTACAATGACAGAACAAGAATATCTTCCGTATGCATTCTCATGTTTGGGGTGAAATTGGTCCTTATTAACTTATCTAGATGTTTAAATATTGATTTCCTCTCATGTAATACATGTTAAGTCCTTGCTAAGCTTGACAAAAACTCTGACTTAAGGGACTAGTCCACTGATCTGAACTCCCAAATGCTCATCAAAGTTAAAGGGCTTATGAAGTGTATTCGAAGTTATTTGAAAGAAGATGGAGTTTTGCACTTTTATTCAGTTAGGACAAGAACCAATTTGCACAATGATAGATGTATTTCCAAAATTTGCTACTGACCACCCAGCAATTCATTTTAGTATTTTAGTTATTTCAAGTTGTTACATGAAGAGAAAATATTCGTATAGCTACAAAGTCCTCATTTGGAGAGTTGAACAGCATCATTTTCAGATGCCATCCCTATTTTTGACACGTATTTGAGGTGAGGAATTAAAACTCAGATGGCCCTATTAATTGGAGAATCAAAATGTAGCAATAAAAGCAACAAAAAATCACATGTGCACAAATAAAATGAAAAAATAGATGTATTATAAGATAAGAACAGATAAGCTCTGATTTTCTTTTATCAGTCCCACAGGAGGAAATTTATGGTATTATTGCACCAAAGTAGAAAGAAAAAAAACAACATGCATAAAATATAGGGGTATAAAAAATAGAAGTATAAACAAGGGAAAACATAAAAAAATAGGAGAAGTATAAACAAGGGAAAATATAAAAAAATAAACAGCATATACAGTAGAAACAAAAACAGACTAGGCAGATAAATGTATACAGTTGCACAAAGGGAATTTTTGTATTCCACAGTGGAATGATAGTACAACTTATTGAAATTTTGGTTGGAACTCAGGTTATAGAATAAGATAAAGATAAGATATTGCTTTATTAGTCCCACAAGAGGAAATTTGCAGTGTTATAGCAGCAAAGTGGAAAGCAGAACGCAGACGGGGAAAAAAACCCACATTGGCAGCTTAAGTAGCATACAAATATCTTATTGCACATCGAAATGAAATATTGAGCTACTAAATATTGTGAAAGCTAGTTGTTAGTCTTGATGTGTGTGTGTGGTCCATCACAAATTTGGCGTAAGACAACCCATGTAATAAAGTTTTTTGTGTGTTCCCAATATCTTACACTCTTTACTATCCTTCTTGCTCTTGTTTTGTGGTACATTTAGTGCTTTTTGGTTGTTTTGTAGGTATTTCCCCATGCACTTGCACTAAAATTTAAATATGGCAATACAAGTGGCTTACCCCAGGACAAAGACACATTCTCAGTCCTGGGTGATTTAGAGTCTTCTATAATTTAATCAGTGTGTTTCAGCTTTTAGGTTGACTCTAACCCATTGGTTAGGGTAGGTGCCAATGAGTTTCTCTGCAGACCTAGATGTCCATTGAAATCTGTCCCTGTCCTGTTTGGGGGGAGATGTGAGCCAGACATTGATGGTTGTGTAGAGGACAGACTGGATTATTGCAAGTGTTGAACTGTATCAGCAGTTCTTGAGGCAGGTTGAACTTCCTGAGCTGATGGAGACAGTACAACCTCTTCTTGGCTTTTTTGATAAGTGTATCTATGTTGGGCCTCCACCTTAGGTCCTGGGAGATTGTGGAACCCATAAATCTGTAGGTTTTTACCATAGACACAGTGCAGTTTAGAATTGGGAGAGGATGCAGTGTTTGGAGTTCAATATCACTTCCACTATTTTGAGCATGTTCAGCTCCAGATGGTTGTGGATGCACCAGTGGGCGAGCTGCTCAGCATCATTATCATACTGGTTAAGGCCAGTGATGGTTGTGTCATCTGCAAACTTCATGAATTTAACAGACAGGTCTCCTGAGGTGAAGTGTAGTCATTTGTGTAAAGGGAGAAAAGTAGAGGGGAGAGTACACATCCCTGTGGTGTGCCAGTGCTGATTTTGCTAGATTTGTATTGTGGATGCTTTTGCACAACTACAGTAAAAAGTGCCTGTTTTTACATCAGTCCCATGAACAGTGGATATACTGGAAAGCAGTTTTCTAACCCTGATTATTTATACACTTTTAGTTTGCAAATTTAGTCTTCATGTGAAATAAATACCCAGCTACAGTCACTGCTGCCATGATCACTGGAAGATGTGAGCTTCACTGTTCTGCAGGACTCACACACTCTAAACTCAGACTCCACGTTTGACTTTAGGATGGATGTTTTGGTTAAAGGTGTCAATTCCGCTGACAGACTAGTCAACAAATAAGAGAGAGAGGCCCTTTTTACATGTCACAATTAGTTATCATGGTTTTGGGGTGGACACGCACTTAGATGGAGGGATGATTAAGGCCATAAAACCTTCCTGACGCCCCGTGTTCAGTTCGCACCTGCTGCCTCAAGCCTGTCAGGGCCTGAACCGAGTGCTCTATCCACTGAGTTACAAGTTACGTCCCTATAGTCAACAAATTAGAGTGCACGTTCCAAATGATGAGTCTGCTTATAATTGCTGAATAATAACGGATATTTTATCCTCTATCCGGCAATTTATTGTGGATTGTTTATGTTGGTTCTATGATTTTGATGAAAGTGTATACTCTTTTCAATCTCATCATATAGATGTGGGACCAAGGGCCTTTGCTCATTTCCCCATGACAAATACAATCTTTAAATCTTTAAAATCTTTATTCACTTTGACAGTGACAAAAGTTGGTGCTGTGGTATATTTAAAAGTGGGAAATGATATTGAGCAAAGTTAAATTTAAAAGGATTTATATCAATGCAAAATTCATATCATCCATCCATCTATTGTCAACTGCTTATCCAAAATCGGGTCACGGGGGAACTGGAGCTTATCTCCGTTCTCATTGGGCGAGAGGTGGGGTACACTCTGTATAGGTCGCCAGTCTATCACAGGTCAGGGCAGTTAGGGGAACAGTGTCTTGCTCAAGGACACCTCGACACACTTCTCTGTAGGACCGGGGATTGAACAGGCAACCTTCTGATCGCCAGGCGACCGCTCTACCCACTGAGCCATACCGCCCCTAAAATTCATATCATGACTAACAGAAATATGTTGTTTTTTTGTCTGTGGGTTTCTTTTACCCAGTGGGCTCCAACAGATATACATGCCTCAGCAATGAGATGCACTCTCTCTATATTTTCATATACTGAATCAAATGTGTAACCAACAAATACGAATAGTTTATGTACAGTGGAGAAATTGCCACAGAGTTGACATTACCACATGAGTAGCATGATGTTTAGGTCAACCAGAGTGTCGAGAATAGCGTTTTCCACTCAGCCAGCCAGTCACTGTCACTTGTCCTTTAATGTAAGAAGTTTATCTCATCCCCAGTGAAATCCGTGTTGTGGCACAGGCCCTTTTCTCTCAAATGCAAATCACCAGCAGACATGAGCTGGCTGCACATTTTTCTAACTGCTCTCTCAGGTAAACCTTTGTTTATTTTTATTCCTTATGGGGTTTTGAATTTAAATTCTTACTTCCTAGTTTGACAGTGCATGTGGTTTGCCTGTTGTGTTTTGTAATAACCTGCATTTATTACTGTATCGTGATGTAGAGTGCCATTTTGCTCATCTTCATCCAAATTTTACGATTGCTTCTGCATTCTAGGTGCTCTGCTCTCTGCTCTACATTGGACCTCTGCATCAGATATCGAGCTGACCGTGAAACCAGGAGACAATGTAACACTTTATTGTGACTGCAGATCCTCAAAAATCCATTCCACAGTGTGGTTCAGGAACTGCTCTCATGAGAATCAGCCTACTCTTGTTATGCCGACAAAATATGATAGCACTAAAGGAAAATACCACAATAATTATGGATTGAAACCTTTTCAACGTTTTAATTTGGTTCCGAATAAATCCAGTCAGTCCTATGATCTATGGATCGACAACATCACTGAGTTTGACATGGGCCGCTACTACTGTGGAACTGAAGAGATTGAGATTGTGAATATTAATAATAAAAGTTACTTAAGAGACGTCTACAAAAGTTGTGATCTTATCACCCGGCTCTTACTCAGTAAGTACTCTAATTCTGGTCCAGTTTAATTCAGATCTGGAGTGAAACTGGTCCTCATAGACTTATCTAGATGTTTAAATTATTATTTCATCTCATGTAATACATAATAAGTCCTCACTAAGCTTGATTAAAAACTCTGATGTAAGGGACTAGTCCACTGATCTGAACCGCCAAATGGTAATCTAAGCTAAAGAGCTTATGAAGTGTATTTGAAGTTATTTGAAAGAGGATGAAAATGTGCACTTTATTTAGTTAAAACAATAACCATTTTCCACTATTATAGAAGTATCAGGTACATATTTCCCAACGTTGCTACAGTTCACCACCAAGAATACATAGTGGTAAAGTTATTCTAAGTTGTTGCATGAAGATAAAAAGCTCATACAGCTACAAAATTCTCATTTGAAGAGTTAAACAGCACCGTTTTCAGATCCCATTCCTATTTTCACATTTATTTGAGTTGCAAAACTGGATCTCTGATAACTCTAAGAATTGGAGAATCACAATTTAAGCAATAAATAAATAAATTCATTTGCACAAATAAAGAATATATTGCATTCGATTCTATTTGATGCAGACTCCAGTAACTCCCTTGATGTACCTGTACCCCAAGACGGATGCAGGATGATGCTGTTTTTGCTGTCTTCGATGTCAGCCATCTTCTTCTTGCTCTTCTTTTCTCTGTTGGTCTATCTTTTCTGCAGAAAAGCAGGTACAGGAAGTTCTTTAATTCTGCTGTATTCATATTTTTCTGACAACCTAGCACCTTTGAGCTTGTTAGTTTTGCATTCCTAATATTAAAATGTTGTAAAAATGTAATAATGAATAACTTTCATAAATGAAATGGAGAGAATTGTCTTGTTTTAAAGTATCCTGTATGGTCGCATGCTGCGGTTTGATTATCTTGTATTCATTTTTGCAGCAAACGACTCTCGAACTCATCAATATGTAACTCATCAGAATCAGGTCAGGACCATTTTCAACTTTTACCAGTAATTATATGTATATAACATACGTGAGGAACTCAGAGTAGAGCCACTGGTCCTACAAATAGAAAGGAGCCAGTTGAGGTGGTTCGGGCATCTAGTAAGGATGCCACCTGATCGCCTCCCAAAAGAGGTTTTTCAGGCACGTCCAGCTGGAAGAAGGCCACGGGGTAGACCGAGGACCAGATGGAGGGATTTTGTCTCCACACTGGCCTGGGAACGCTTTGAGATCCCCCAATCAGAGCTAGTGGATGTTGCAAGGGAACAGAAAGCTCGGCGGTCCCGGCTGAAATCTGCTACCTCCGCGACCCGACACCGGATAAGCGGTTGACGATGGATGGATATATGTATATAGGTGTATTTTCATAGTAGAGCTTCTTGTAAATAGCACAGGAGACACAAAGAGGCGGTTTGGCATGATTTTTGCTTTCTTTCAGATTTCTGTGAGTTGATATAGCTCACAAAATGTATTTTAGCATGAAAAGAAAATTTTACTTCAAAAGGCAATCCATATATCCATTTTATTTAATGTAAAATCACTTCAGCAAAACTGTATTATCCATCCATCTATTGTCAACCACTTAACTGAACTTGGGTTACAGGGGAACAGGAGTCTATTCCGGCACTTTTCGGGCCAAGGCAGGTATTATACATCAAAATAATTTGAATGAAACAATCTGGACATGAAATAAAAAAACATGAGGATGTTGCAACATTCATCCGAAAGTCAACTCTGAAGTCTGCCCTTTGAGTTTGAATAGCGATGTAAATCAGACTACTCACTTCTAGAGTCCTGGCAACCAGTGCCCAATTGGATCAAAACATCTTGTTTGATTCAAATTATTTGGAAGTTTTTACTACCTGGATTATTGAGAGAAAAAAACAAGTTTTGATCCATTTGGTCACTAGTTCATGATTTTAACTTTATCCCTTGTTTAGGGGTTGGGTAACTCACAAGGCTGAGTTCAGAGTTGAGGAAATTTTTTATGACTGTCACATTTTCCTCCTATTAAAAAAAAGTTATGTCCAGATGATCTGATTCAAATTATTTACATTTTTCTTTTGTTAGTCCCACAGAAGGAAATTTATGGTATTATAACCGCAAAGTGGAAAGCAAAAACTGACAGGCTTAACATTTAGAGGTATAGAAAATCGGAGCAATATAAGTAATATCAAAAATATGAACAGTATATTCAGTAGAAACAGAAAACAGACTTATCAGATAAATTTCCAATTATACACAAAGGGGATATTTGTATTACATAATGGAATGAATACAACTTATGGAAACTTTGGTTGGAACTTATGTTATATAAGATAAGATAAGATATTACTATATTAGTCCCACAAGGGGACATTTGCTGTGTTATAGCAGCAAATGGGAAAGCAGGATGGAGGCAGGGGAAAAAAGCCCCGTATTAGCAGTCTAAGTTGTATATAGATAACTTATTGCACATTGAAAGGAAATATTGAGCCACTGAATGGTGTGGAATCCAGGTGTTAATCTTGATGCTTATGTGGTCCATCACAAAGACTTGGTTTAAAACAACTGAACCCAGCTATGGCACGGGCACAAGACACGGGGTTAAGTTTCGCCTTATGTCCATAGTGTGTGTGTATATATATATATATATATATGTATGTATATATTATTCTATCACATATGTGGGTATCTAAATGCTTCAGACTTTAGCATGACATATAAACTCCATAGTTGATAGTTGGGATAAAAAAACCAATATTTGATGCTCCAACATGATGTGGTTTGTTGACACATTAAGGTTACTGGACACACACACACACAGATAATCATCCTGATCTGAACTCTGTTAGCTTTTCAAGACATTATGTTCTCATGCCCCTTTCAGCCCAATAGCTGTGAAATAATAGAGAACAATTTTTGACAACACAACAATCTTCAGCTATGTACAGAAGCATTGTCTATTTACAGATGAAAGTAAGAGGTAATAAAGCTCAATGGTTCAGAGAAAATACCAGAGATACTGAAATAAAACAGAAAATATGAGAGGGCGGGGAACCAAGGCTACCGTCTGCGGTTCCACTTTTTTCTAAAATGTAGCAAAATAACAACACATCCCCATCTGCTGTACACTAATGACAGTCATGCCAATTGTCCATAATGGTGACCCTTAATTAAACATGATACATTGTTTGTTTTTAGGAAGAAGATGGACCGTGTTATGTTGCACTGGATATTCGGACCCAGGACTTCAGCATCTATTCAGCCATCAAAACAAGTGCAGTATGAAGGACCTTGTTTAATATCAATATACTGACAATGCTGATATGCACTATAAACTAGTGGTGATATCTGTAGACTATTTTCTCTAGCCCAGTCCTTCACAGTAGCAAAGCTATATGCAGTACTGCCAACTTCATAATCAACACATGCAATTTGATATATTATATATATTATATATATATATATATATCATTGTCAATATCAGTCATAGAAATTACTTAATAATAACTATCATTTTTTCTGAAATATTTTAAAAAAAAGCATAATTTCCAATAATAACAATAACATGTCTTGATGCATGGTCAATAATCCAGGTAAGGGAATCCAACAAAGGTAGATCAGATCAACTAGATTAGATGTTTTATTGAGAAACGTTTCACCACTCATACGGTTGACATCCTCAGTCTGAGCTGACTCCAAGCATCCCCACCCTTTGAACTTTTTAAAATTAACTAGACAGTGCATAATAGTAATAATAATAATAATAATAATAATTTCCCTCTTATCAGTTCCATAAGGGGAAATTTGTGATTCCCTGTATAGGAGCAGTAAGCAGCTACCATGTGGTGTGTTGGGAGCAGTTGGGGACTCAGTGTTTTGCTCAAGGACACCTCATCATGCTTTCTGCAGGACTGGAACTTGAACCTGCAACCTTACGATCACCAGAGGACAGCTCAACCTACTGAGCTATGTTTACTTATGTAACGGAGAGGCAAAGGACAGTGAATTTAGAGACTCAATAGTTCCGTGGTTGGTAAATCGGGAAGCCTGTTTGAAAAGCATTGTGGTTGTTCTTGTTGTTTGGTTCACTTGCTCTCTGCTCTCTTGGTATCTCAGCTAGTCTTTTCAGGCACACGATGAACAACAAGACTGCATCTTTTGGGAGATTTCAAGACTACATTCGGATACTATGGTTAGTAGCATACTGAGATTTTGTACATGGAATATTCAAGAAAGTCCCTTACCAATTAAGAGGAATAGAGCTCTGTTAGCATGAAAAAAAGGAAAATGTTGATATAGCACTTTTACAAGAAACCCATTTAAATGATAATGAGCACCTAAAGTTGTGATAGTGTGGTTTTGAACATGAGTATTTTTCTAATTATGTCAAGAGCAGGGGAGTGGCTATCTTAGTCAGCAAGAGCCTATATTTTAAACTGATAGGTTATAATAAGACAATTATGGGTGATTTGTGCTCATTAAAGCTGATATTCATGGAGAGGAGTTTGGTATTCTAAATGTGTACTGCCCTCCAGGTCATCCTCTTAATGTTCTTACAGATGTCATGTCGAAGTTTGCTGATTTGCAAATGGAGAACATAATAATGGAAGGGGATTTTAGTTGTCTTATGAACCTGTTGATTGATAGATTCCCTAATGATCTCTTCACGGACAAAAGATATTTCTGGTCTGTATGAAAAATTGCATCATGTGGATGTGTAGCAAACACTTCGCCCTCCAGATGAAGGATACACTTTTTCTCTCTAACACACATACATTCTATTTGAGAATTGGCTATTTTTGTGAACCCAAAACCATCAGGAAATCAGCTGTTTCTTCCAAAATGTGAAATATTGTCATATCTTACTGTGTAGCTGTGTACTTAGATATTGAGCCTAAAATAGAAAACTTTTCATTTTAAAGGATCACAAATTTGAAGATTATTTTACATCAAAATTCAGAAGCATTTTTTTCTCTCAACTCTCCTGCAGCTAGTGGTCTGTCTTTGCTCAAGCAAACCTCTAGTCTGTGTTAGGGGGTTAATTTCTTACATAGTCAGCAAGCGATGGACAACTGCAGAGCAACGAGAAGGTGTTAGAGAAGAAACTGTGACACTGACTATAGCAGAGAATAAGCATATTGGGAAGCCCACAGGGTCCAAACTGAAGAAAATTATGGCACATTAAATTCACTATTAACACAGACTGCTACGGACAAATTAAGATTTGCAAAGTGGAAGCTGTGTGAATGTGGAGGTAACCAGGCAGATATTTAACACAAAAGTGAATAGCTTCTCACACCATTGCATCAGTTATGAATGGGATAGGGACTTGTACCACTTACCCCATAGTGATTAATGACACTGGGATTTTTATAGTAGTTGTAAAAATTGGAGAGAAAAAATGAAGGTATCCAAGCAATAATTATATTTTTGGGAGGGTTGTTTTTTAAGCTCAATCTTAAAAATCTAGTCACAGGTGAAAATCTCTGCCTGGCTGCTTCCATTTCTAAACATTAGCTACAAGAAGCTGTCAGGTCAGTCTGGAGTGGAAAAGCACCAGCCTCTAATGTGCTCACTGGAGGATTTTAGAAAGAATTCAGATACTTGTTAATATCCCTTTTTTTTAACACGCTGGGATCATTCATTTCATATTGGCCTCTCAACCACATTAAAAAGAATGGTTAATATCTCTCAAAAAAGTGGAATTTTCTTGAAAACCTCCTAAAGACACATCTTGTGGATTAATGTTGACCTCAAAGTCATATCCAAAGTTCTGGCAACTCGTTTGGAAAACCTTCTGCTTTGCAAGAATAAAAATGACCACATTAAGTAATGACAAGCCAGGTGTTGCAGTTTTGATCTCACCGTGGGGCGTCAGGAAGGGCATGTGGTCTTAAAATACCCACGCTCCATCTTTTTCTGGGTCTGCTCCCACAATGGCAGTACTAATCATGACATGTAAAAACGGATTGTGCCACCTGGCTTACTGGTTGTGCCACTTTACTTTTGCAACACGGTTCAAATTAAACAGGCTGTTAGTTGGACACCTTTGTTATCCAGTTCATACATCCCAACATACACCATCAGTCACTTATCCTAAGTTGAGTTGTGGAGTCATGCAGGAGCCCCTCTCAGCGCTCCTTGGTTGTTGGCGGGGAAACACCCTGGATAGGTCACCATTCTGTCGCAGGGCTTGAGCAGTTACGGGTTCAATGTCTCACTCACACTTTGGCACATATACTTTTTAAATAGAATAAAGAGTTTTATGCAATAATAACATTTTCCTCATTTTGGCTGTACTACCGGACATGGAAAGTGTGCCAGCATAGTATATACGTGTTCAAAGTAACTATTTTCATCAATATTGACCTACAAACCTCTTTCACTTAGCTGTAGATGGTTTGTTATTATGAAAATATCCCGTTTACTGTTGTTTCCTTTTCACTTCATAATAATTATAGTGTCATCCAGACATTTGAGAACACAGACAATTACTGGCTGAAAGTTTTTCTGTTATCTCTACAGTTTTAAAACTTATGTTATTTGCAAGTTTTGCTTTATTTCGAGGTTTTCAACTATGAAATCCTGCAATGGTATTTTATTTCTAATTTACTGTCATTAAAATAACATTTTTGATTTTTTTTCTATTGATTGGATTGGATTGTTGCATTGCCTGACATTTTGGGGGTTTGAGATGCCAAAATATAAGAATACATACTTTTTGAATGTACCTAAACGTTATTCTAACTAAATAGGTTTTATGTATTAAAGTGATACATTATGATTTTATTTCATTATTTTAAAAGGAAGTTCTGTGCTTGGACACAAAATGTGTGTGACCCTTTAGTTTTTCAACAGCTCCATGGATAAACTCAAATAAGACTTTTTTCTAAAGTTCATGCGTCTTCCATTGAAATGTTTAAGTACTGCACAAGAAGGCTCTCGGGACAGACTGCTATCATGACCAATACTTTATTGTGGACTTCAAAACTATATTCCAATTGAACAATGAACTGTTTATGCACCACAGTAAATGTATTAGAAAACTAGTCTTGGCTCTGAGGAACTTTTTTTTCATGATTTAAAACATGGAATACAGTTGATATGGTTTCTATTGGCTTTAACAAACATGAAAATCAATATGTCAATAACAAAAGGAAGAAAACAAACTGTTATTAATCTGTTGTTATAAGACAATGATGTTCCCTAACTTATTATGTCTAAATTTGCTCAAATCCTCAAATGACAATTCATCAGCTGACTTTCATAGTACAAATGAATGCATAACCTTACCTCTGACACAAAGAAAGAAATACATATGTTCTTGGAAAAACTTTCAAGACATATGGAGACATAACAAATAGGTTAAAACAAAATAGTTTTTTAAACGAAAACAGCTTGATGGACAAATTAAGCATCATTACTTGTGAGTCTTGGCATTTAGGGGCTGACAACAAATCCAGAGCTCTGACTTATAGCCTGTAAACAATCAAAGGGAAACATAAATCCAAGACCACCATGATGATCACATAAAACATAAAAAATTGGACTGATATGTACTTTAATCAAAAGCTTAAAGTTAACTCTATGTTAGTTTCAATCCAGTATTACTGGCACTTGTACAGTGAATCTAACAAAACAAGCTATTATTGATTCCCCACAGCAAATTCCCCAGTTAGAAATTCATGATGAAACAAATTTCCCCCTCTGTTACAAAGAATGGCTTGTGCTTATGTGTTCTTTAACCACATATAATGCACCCAAAGGCTGTATGTGAAGACAGTCGTATACAATTCCTGTCTGATTAAGACTTAAATAACATAACACCCATTATCTTCAGATAGAAACTAAATAGACTCATTTCTACGTAGCACTTTCCTACTCTAGCGACCACTCAAAGCGCTTTACAACACATGACTCACGTTGACTGAGCATGGGGGATAGAGGTCGGACACCCTCTCCTGGCACCCCTCGGTGGGATCTAACCAACTCTTCCACTGCGCTACCGCGGCCCCAATAGACAATAACTCCGAAGGCTCTTTCATCGCCAACACATTAGTGATCACATTGACCCGTTTAAAAATACACACTTAACAATTGAGATTTTCCAGTCTAAAGTTTTAAAGCATTCTTGGTTTCACCATTACATCGCTATTTAAAAAACAATACTCATGAGAGTAATACTCTTATGTCTATATATCAATTTTGTTTAATTAATTTCAAATGTACACCTTCAGTATAGGATCCCACCATTTCTCTTTCTACTAAGGTTTAGCCCCTACAGAGGTTTTCTTGTAAAGTGAATTGTAAAAGACTAAATGCATCAAAGCTGGGTGATATATGATCAAAGCTTCTGAAGGCCATTTTGAGGCCTATCTGAATCTTTTTTCTTTTTAAAAAAGTTCTTGATCTTTGAAGATTTCTTGCCTTTTTCCTTATCTGTGTTCTTGTCTTGTCCCCTTTCAGGGGATGGTGCATGTGGAGATGGGATAGGGATCCTTGGTGATGTCAGTGGTGGGTCTAACTCTCCGGTCAGCATCCTCTGGGGCGAGTGGTGTGTTGAGGCTGAGATGTCACCCAGGCTAGATGCAGTTGTAGCCACAGAGGTGCAGGACTTCTCTAGGATCCCATCATACACAAGCTGGCTTAATGGGTCAGCGGTGACAAGATCACAGGATGCTTTCCACATTTCTGGGGAAGTTATGGTAAGGTCTGGCTGTCCTATTTGACCTGCAGATGTGCTTAGCTCAGATGGAACAAGCTCCTCGCTCACTATCTTTTGTTTAGGCATTTCTAAGGCAACATCAACTCTGTCTAAGGATATCTTTCCTGTGGGTGTGTCTATGGAACTGTCAATCTTATATCTTGCTATTCTTCTTCTGAGAGAACCAGCAGCCATCTCCCGTTCATCCCTCAATATTCTCCTAGTTACTGACACCTCCTGCTTCTCTCCAGAGACCTTACGGGATGGGGTATCAATAATTCCTTCCGTTTTCTCTCTGGGCAGTATATTTCTCAAGGTACTTTCTGAGGAACACTCCTGTTCATCTCTGGACATCTTTCTTAATGGGGCTGCAGAAGTCTCGACCATCTTGTCCCTTAACATTGTTCTGACAGGAGGATCTAGTTCATATTCTCCTTTATCTGAGACTAACTTCCAAGAAACTACATCCAGAGACATTCCCACTGAATCCCTGCTTATCTTCCTGGATACGGAGTCAAATGGAAGCTCAAGCTCATCTCGCAGTGTTTTTCTTGAGGTGCTGTCCAATAAATGCCCCGTGACATCTCTCGCTATCTTCCCGCTTACCACCTCTGGTGATGTTTCAGCTTCATTCCAATGCATCTTTCTCACTGTACCATCCAGTGATAACTCACTTCTATCTCTGTATGTGTTCCTTGGGGATGTGTCCTTCAAAACTCCAGCTGCATCTCTGTCAGCTTTTCTAGATACTAAATCAGTGGAGGCTTCAAACTCCGAACAAATCCCCTTTCTAGCAGGAGCATCCAGTGAAACTTCAGTTCTATCTCTCGACGTCTTTCTTGAGCCAGCATCTATCAAAGAATCGGTGTCCTCCGTAGATATCTTTGAGGCAGTATTTTCCAAAGGTATATCTCTGGACTTATCTTTCACCATCTTCCTAGTGGAAACGTCTGCAGAATCTTCTACCTCCTCCATTGAGCTCTTGCAGACAGGAGATTCAACAGCATCTAGTTCTTTACCGCAGGACTTTCTAATAGAGTTGTCAGAAAGCATTTCCACATCATCTCGATATATCTTATGAGAGGAGTCGATGGAGGAGGTGCTAGTAAATGTTCTGCTTGCAGGAGGTGGGGCTATGTACTCCGTGTCTGGGAATGACTCCTGGGAGTCTCTATTGGGAAGACAGAGGAGTAAAGAATAAATGAGAGAAGGTAGGAAGGAATTAAGGGAGAGAAGGAAAGGAAAGGAGAGCATTTTACCGATACAGATTTATATGATCAATATGCCAATTTAGAAAACAACAGAAAAATAATAATATATTCTAGTAGCTGTTGGTTGTCAAACATACCGTCTCTTCTGAGGGTCATGAAAGCGTCCCTCTTCTTCCTCAAAACAGGGGAATGGGGCTCGGATGGGGGTAAGAATATCCGGGTCTGGGGAGATCATGGATGCCGGGGGGTGTGTGATGACTCCAGGGCGCCGTGAGCGACATATGCTAGAGCCTCCTCTCCGAGGAGATCGCTTCATTGGTGGAACTGGTAGAAAGCCAAAAGTCAAGTGAACATTTCAAGCAATTAACTTATCCTTTTGATTGCATCCCTATAAATATGTGATCCACTGTCCAAC
>OMLC01036864.1:0-18443 GCA_900302585.1 Regalecus glesne
AGTCTGTGTGGGCTCAAAAGGATGGCTGAGAGAGAAGGTGAGCCAATGGACACACCTAGGGAGAGTATACTTCTATACCATTATATATGGGCCAGACGTTGATGTCAAGCCAGATTTGGTGGGTTCAAACCCTCCGCAGGGCATCTGGCCTTAATTCCCCCAAACTCCACCGAGGTCCGTGTCCCCCTCACACCACAGGGAATAATCGTGACACGTAAAGCGGACCTCCCATATATGTGCCACAGGGCGTCAGGAGGGGCATCCGGCCTTGATGCCCCCAAGCTCCATCTCAGTCTGTGTCTTCAGACGTATGCCTGTATACACACACACATATCCACGTCCAGCCACACCATGACCCTTGTTGTAGAGGCCTGTGTGTCTGCAGGAGTCTCAGAGGTAAATCAAACCCAGGTTCTGTCTGCGACGAGTGCGGCCATGCTCTACCGTTTCTCCTTTGGGCTCCGAGCCTTCCTTTACTGAGGGCACCTCATCTGCATGGCATCGCTCTCTTATTCCCAACAACCCTCACCCATGCTGTGCTGGGCTTGCACAGAGTCGACTCGGGTTCCGCGGGGCTGCTGATAGGATGGGCTGCAAGGCTCACGTTACTGAGGTGTGTAGCGGTCGTGTTGCATGTGTCTGCCTTCCCAGATAAGGGGCTGCTATTGTAGGGTTGCTTCTACTTCCTGCTCTGGTAAACAGCCATTGAACACAGGGTGACTACGTACCGCCACAGTCCGCACAAGGAGTTTCCCCAACAACGCACACTAACACAGGGGGAGCACATAGCACAGGGGCCGCGTAGCTCAGGGGCTAGTGTGGTCATCTGGTGTTAGTAGAGGGATGGTTTGATCCCCGGCCCCGGCAGAAAGTGTGTTGAGGTGTCGTTGAGAAAGACACTGAACCCCTGACTGCTCTGGGAGTGCTGCATAGCAGCTGCGCTCACTGCCCCTATACAATAATAGTAATAGTAATAGTAATAATAATAATAATAACAGATTCCAATATCAGCCCCACAAGGGGAAATTTGGAATTCTCTCCATTTAACCCATCCTATTGTATAGGAGCAGTGAGCTGCCAACATATGGCCCTCGGGGAGCAGTTAGGGGTTCAGTGTCTTGCTCAAGGACACCCCGAAATGCTGTATGCAGGACCAGGGATCAAACCTACAATCTTCCAATAGCGGGTAACATTGTGTCTGCGTCGATGAGGTGCATGTCTGCCAATGCAGGGTCTGCTGGCTTTCTGCCCAGACAGTCTCACCAGCAGAACCGGTCCTCCTCCAGGCCTGTGTGGCCTCAGCTCCACTCCTCACTCTCTCTGTCCTGGCCGTCGGTTAGTAATCCCCTCATCAGCATGTCTTTTGTGGCGGGGCCAGCGCTGATGGCATCACAAGACAACTGCTCGTCTTTGCTGCTGAGTAATTAGCCTGCTCAGCTTCACTTGATCCACAGTCACCGACACAGCGGCCTGACATAATGCGGGCCGCCGCAGCTCCTCCTGCAAAAGCCAAATCCCTGCATTCACAGGGTAGTGAGGGTGGGGGCAAGGTGTTTGAGAAGCTAGCATGGTTGGACCAGAGCAGGTGGTGGAGGTGGTGGACCTCAGTGCCATGGCGTCACCCATAAACCGAATGGAAAACGGACGTTCTCTTAGTGATTGCAGTCATGTTGTTGTCTCCTGCCAATAAATCCACCAGCTATGCTTCCACAATGTAATTGAGACGTTCAATGATTGGAATTAAACCCAAGTATAGGCTCCAACCCCAGGTTTAAGGCGAATGTCACAAGCGAGCGGCGGCTTGGTTTCTTTCTCCAGTGCATGCTATGGATAAACACGCTTGTAGTAGCAGGTTTAGACAAAGGTCACTGAAGAGCATGGAGAGCGGTCGCCTCCATGTGGTCGAAAGCAGGAGCCGAGTCCATCGATCCACGCACACAGATGAGATATGTGAGGGGTGGTCCAGGAGGATGTGGCGAGTGTGCGGTCTTTGCGTTGACCTTGACATACTAGGAGGAGGAGATTACTCACTCAGGGGTTTCCATGGTAATAGAGAGATGGGGAGGAGAGGTTGCCGAGAGACAGAGAGAGACTTGTTGCTTCCATCAGCATTAGAGTGAAATCCATTTCTTCCTCACTAGGAAGGGGCCACGGTAGCTAGGTCGTAGAACGTGTGCTCGGAGAACTGACAAGCCAGAAGTTGCATGTTCAAACCCACCGCAGGGCATCATGAAGGTCATCTGGCCTCAATTCCCCTTAATTCCCCGAGCTCCACCTAGATCCGTGTCCACCCCCAAAACACAAGGACCACTCATGACACATTAAAACAAACCCCTCCTATCCAGGAAGTAAGGTCTCCAAACTTTATAAGTGTAGTTTATCCAGGAAAATGGTGACCAGGCTTCTGTCGGGTGTAGTCTTAAATCCACATCCACGTGAGTTTCCTCTAGGACAGGTTTCTCTGACCCCTTGCTCACAGAGAGAATAGATGGCGGTAAAATCAGTTCACAGGTAGCAGAGTTATAGTTGTGGAGTCAGCCCTAGTATCTTGAGGGAGGGTTTTATGGCCATTCAGAGTTCATCATCCCACTTCTTTCCTGGTCAGATCAGCGTCCTTGGCCAAGTTATTCATTAATCATGCTCATTGACCTTGCAGTGCCGTGTTCTCATCAGGTGCACAGGAGATGTCGGGTTAGGTGACTTGATCTCCACCGGCTAGCCATTTAAGTCTTCGTTGCCAGAAGGCCTAGCGGAGCCCCTTCACAACCCGCCAGCATTGTTAGCACATCTGAAAGACCTATGGGGCTGTAGTGAAATGAGGGGCAGCCATCCAGGAATGAGGATTATGAATGAGCTTTTGGCCATCAGGGAGGAAGCCCCCATGCTGATAATGCTGTTTTATTAGCTGGGCAGCATTAAGCATGTCTGACCCAGGCTCTGTTCCATCTGAGTGGCTCCACATCATCTTCTACTAAAATTGTGGTGCAGATGCTGAGCTCCTAATCACCTTCTGTAATTGACAAGAATATCAAATTATGTGTGACTTCGTCCCAGTGACTCCGTGTCGCTTGGAAGAGAAATTATTAGTCCACACCAGCCGAACCTTGTGATTTGCTAGAACACTGACGTCCTCTATGTGTTGCTTCTGGGCAGCATGGTGGCCCAGTGGTTAGCACTGTTGACTCACAGCAACAAGGTCCTGAGTTTGAATCCCAGCCCAGGTCCTCTCTATGTGGAATTTGCATGTTCTCCCCATGCGTGTGGTTTTCCTCCCACCATCAGAAAGACATGCATGTTAGGGTTAATGATTTTGCCTGTGCCCCTGAGCAAGACAGTAGGAAAAAGGACTGGAGCTGGTCCTTGGTTTTATACAGCAGGATGTCTTGATGCATGCAGAGAATCACAAAAAGAGGTGAATCAGTTCGACTGGATCAGAAGTTTATTCAGTCTGAGCTGACTGCACCCCCCCACCCCCCCTTATAAACAGTACATCAATACCGCACCACAATAGGCTGGGTTCATATGCAAGTTGGGTCAGGGGTTGAATAGGAGTGGTGGCCTGAGAGTACATCTGTCAGTGTCTTACAATGCTGTGATTGCAAATATTCCCCAGTCCTTTGTGAATGGTGCTCATTGCCACTGAATGTGCAGTTGATTACCCGATTTGCATATGAACACAGCCTATTATTGTGTGGTATCAATGTACTGTTTATAAGGAAGGGATGCTTGAGTAATGAAACATTTCTGAATAAATCACAAAAAAGAGGTGAATCTGTTGAGCATGCATCAAGACATTTCTGAATAAACTTCTGATCCAGTTGAACCAGTTCACCTCTTTTTGTGATATACAGTAGAATGGGTTAAATGCAGAGAACACATTTCATTGTTGGAATACAAGAACTGAATAAAGAGGCTTTGCTTTCCTTTCCTTCCAGCACCAAAGGAAATTCACAAATTTACAGATCAAAGTTCACCAGAGTTGAACTCCACGTGAAGGTGGCAAATTTCCTTCACCACCAGAAGCAAATGTCTTTATCACTGCTCCACTCACATAGAATAAAAGTGAACTGGAGGCAAACATTCGCCCATATTAGCTTCATGCATGTGTGGCCATGGCCTAGGTTGAAAGTAAAGCAGCATCAGTTCGCTGAGCCGCCGGCTCCTCCAAGTTACCATAGAGCACCTGAACACAGCGTTATCATTTCAAATGGTCCCATGTGGAACTGAGGCCAGCTGCTATCCAACAGTATCACTCAAAGAGGAGCAGAAGCTTGCTGAGAGCATGCTGAGCCCAGGACTGGCGCTCCATATGAAGGCCTTTGTAGAGCAACAACACAATAACTATAAAGGATAGCCAAACATCCTGGCGTAGTAGGCCTCCTCTAAAGCCCACAGAAGAATGCTAACAGAAAAAAGCCAAGCTGGCTCCCCATGGTCTCTAGAGACACCTCTGCCTTTTTAACTATCTGTGGGTCAAGGTCAAGACTCACAAAGACTCTGCTGGTCCAGGGTCAGTGGTCAAGTCTGGGCCTTAGATAGGCCTGTGAGCTGGAGCCAGAGGTTTGCAGCTGCAGCCCGGGGCCGGTTTGAGTTAAAGGGAAGTAAAGTGATCAAGGGAACAGGAAACCTGCAGCGTTCCACATTAGTCAGCATGTCTCCCACACTCACACATACGTGCAGACGTAAACATGCACATACACACAGCCAGGGAAACGAAATATCTTGCAAGCAAGCACATTCGCTTGGACATATTAAGGCCTCAACTCAAATAAGAGTCCAAACCAGTTGAAGCCAGTATGTGAATAAGCATACCACTGCAAAGCAGCCCATGTTTTTCTCCGTCTCCTGTGCACGAAGGCAGTGTGTGACCCAGAAAAAGTGCTGAGTCAAAGCAGGACTTCTTTCTTTCAGAGGGGTCAAAGGTCTGACAACCAAGGACTACTGCCACTGTAAAGATGTCAGCATGCTCACAAGAGAACTTGTTGATCACCTCTCTGCTTTTAACCTGCAGTTACATAAGCCAGCGCTGGACATTGGCTCCACATGCTAGGAGCATATGGCATGCTCTAAGCTTTGTGGTCGAGCGTTTCTCCATGTAGGCTTCTTTCAAGTCCATACTAAGTTCCACACATGCTGAAGGTTTAGTAGGCTCTTCTTCTTTTCTTGGCTTGTTTTCAGCAAAGAGCAGAGAAGAGTATTTTCTGGAGGCACTGGGTGTTGTTGGAATACTTGTCTAGCTGCTGGGGTGTTGAAAAGAAGATGAGCACGTTTTGTTTTGTGTGATGATGACATTGTTGTCATGTATCCAGAGGGTAGACACATAACCGCATACACCGCATCAGTTTGTGGAGTTATTTGGATTGTGCAGATTTAATTATGAGATGCAGAAATATTTACAAGGCTTAAATCAAGTCAAGTAAATATCAGGTTTAAGAATACGTTTGGTTCTATGTAAGACAACAGTCTCTCTCTTGCTCTCACGCTTTCTTGTGGGTATGTGTGTGTGTACATACATACATACACACACACGTATATAAAATCCTAGTAATTCAAGTGATTTCTTTCAATCTTGGGCAGTACTAGGCTGCTCAAGATTGCTGCTCAAGATCTATAGATTAAGGCGAGTCATGTCCACTACTTCTGTGTTTGCGACAAGCTATGTACTATACGTGCACTTGGTGTAGTGGGGGAGAGGGGAAGATGGACAGTGTATACATACTAAGTATTGAGAGGATTGGTGGTCCAGTTCCCGGCCCCTGGAGAAAACGTGTTGTTGAAGTGTCCTTGAGCAAGATACTGAACCCTTAACTGCTCCATGGGTGCTGCAGCTGCTCTCAGCTCCTATACAATAGGATGGGTTAAATCAGATGAGGAATTTTGTTGTGCATCACTTATTCCCACACATCAGGAAAGATGAAATAACTTACATGCAAGCACATTTGTTCAAACACATGAGGCCCTAACTTGCACATTCATTAAGCTCAGGTAGTCGAATCCAACCAATGCCAGTATCACACACGTACACACCAACACTATTTAACTGTCAAGACTGAATGTAACCATATCATTCATACCTTTGACTTTTGCACTGTAAGAAAAAAATGCTCAGTCTGTCATCCAATCAGGATTCTACTGTATGATTTGAAACAGTGGACCTTTGACTCTGACACCTTATCATTGGTTGTGAGATTTCACACAGAGTCACTTCAGATGAATCTGACTGGAGACCTCATTTTGTTAGACGAGGCAAGAGTGAACCTGCCTGGTGTTAGACCTGAATCTCTTGTCCTGCTGTTTTGTGTGTGTGGGTGTGTGTATTTGTGTGAAAACCACCTTACACTCTGATGCTTATGGAGTCTGTCAGGGTGTTATTCACCCACCTCCTCCTCTCATCCCTCTGAACCTGCACTCTCTCACCCCAGGCTCTCCCTCTCTCTTTGTCTACCTCTCTCACTCTGTCTCTCCACCACCTCCTACTTTGTGCTAAATCAGCAGATTACAAGCCCACATTCTGTCTGCTTACCCAGCTGCCTCATTGCTGTTTAAACGATATTCTTCTCCAACTTGTTCTCTCTCTGCCCCCCCCCCCTCTCCCTCTTTCTGACCCAATTCTTTTCCTGTTTACTTTCTCTCCCTTTTTTATTATCTGTTCTCAGTGAGTGAGGTAGAAACATCTGAGGCAGCCAGCCAGCAGCCATTGTTTCTATTTTTTTTTATATACCCTTTTCTTCCCACCTGAATTCCCCGAGTTACCTACTGCTGGGTCAGTCTCTTTGATGCTCTTCTAGAACGTCGACAGGAAGGAGGAAGTGGTAGCATGTGTCTCCTCCAAGTCACATGACCACTAGCCTTCACTAGTCCACACATCATGGTCTGGTGGGGAAAGCACAGTGCTTGGCCGTCAGAGGAGAATGAAGCAGAGTACTTTCCCTTCACTTAACCAAGAGGCCTGGACCACCCAGAGGGGGACACTAGTGAACCCACAATACTTTATCCAACCTAACCCCTATACCCATGTGAGGCTTAGCCAATTATGACCCACTAACTATGGACCTCTGGCTGTGGTTGGAAACAGTGCAGCTGGGATTCAAACACTCGACTCCATGACACGGAGATGCACTGAACATAGGTGTCTTAACCCCCGACGCCACCGGAGGCCCCACCAGCAGCCATTGTTGTTACTCTGCTGTTTTCACTGTGTTAGAGGCTCACCTTTGGCCTTTCAAAAGGAAGTCGCAGGTTGTTTGAAATGGGTCTTGCTGGTTGATGTGAACCCAAACAGTGTTATACAACCGTAGCTTCTCCGTCACGGTTTGCCTTGTGTCCGGCTCAGATGCATGGACAGTAATTTGCCTGCTGTACTGATGCACTCACAAATCAGACGGGCCCTTAATGCGTGTCCATGTAGATTATGCTAAACTCCTTTGGGATCCAGTTTTATAATTAGTGGGAAAACTGTAGTGAGGGCATAGCTTAGGAGTTAGGGCGGATGTGTGGTATTGGCCGGAAGATTGGTGGTTTGATCCCCGGCGCCTGCAGAAAGTGTGACAGTGTCCTTGAACAAGACACTAAACCCCTAGCTGCTCAAGCCCTGTGATGGAATGGTGACCTGCCCAGTGTGTTTCCCCGCCTTTCACCGAATGAGTACCGAGATAGACTCCAGCATGACCCCACGAAGTAACTGACTTCTGATAAATGGCTTACAATGGATGGATGGATGAAAGTGTTACTGTATAATATCGATATTAGGAGTCATTTTTCCAGCTGCTTGTAATGATGGTTTTTTTTTTTTACAACTGTGTAATAATAATCTCTTCCTTCCTACAGGTAACATCATTGGCTCTGGCATCTTCGTCAGCCCAAAGGGAGTGATGGAGAACGCCAGCTCTGTGGGCCTGGCCCTCATCGTTTGGATTGTCACCGGCATCATCACCGCCATCGGGGCGCTGTGTTACGCTGAGCTGGGCGTGACCATCCCCAAGTCTGGAGGCGATTACGCCTATGTCAAGGATATTTTTGGTGGGCTGGCTGGGTAAGCCATCTCCAGAAAACACCAAACAGACACCAATTCATATCTATGTAGTACTGACTGGTTCATGTCCTCTGGGTAAGTAAGCAAGGGTCAGGGTTAGGATTAATATCAAGGTTAGGGTTAGGATTAGGGTCAGTGTTAGGATTAAGGTCAAGGTTAGGATTTGGGTCAAGGTTAGGATTAGGGTCAGGGTTAGGATTAGGGTCAGGGTTAGGATTAGGGTATAGGTGAGGTTGTTAGTTTCACAAATCATATTTTGGGCAGCTCACCAAACAGCTAGTTTATGTCAGGTTTCTTAAGTGAAGCAGTCCAAGGGGATGCAGGAAAGTCAAGTGATGTACGTAAGCTTGAAAGATGGTGGATATCACTAATACAATACACATAATTTATAAATGAACAAAGATAAACGTTGCTAATAATGCAATTTACTGAATATCCTTGCAGGGTTTCAACAGTCCAGTGGGGAAATAGTTTAATCCTCAAAATATCAAGCTGAACCTTCAATTCTCCACCTTAACAAACTGGTTCAGCCTCAGTACATCTGGATACCTATGGATGGACATATTGTCTTAAATATGCCAGCCAGCCATAGAAATCATCAAAAAGGACACACAGACCCTTTGGATTATAACTTTAACCAAGGGTGGAATTCATGATTTTATGTGTTATCTCAGAAAGGTCCAGAATTTTACCCCATCTGTCACAATAATGGAAACTTTAGGAACAAAACTCCAAACATGTGAAGACAGCGTGGACAGCCATGTCCGAAATTCATAAAGCCCCCCTCTGAGACGCTCTTTAATAAAGCTGCTGCCGTACATGGTACGATATGACCCGCTCTCCCAGAAAGACGAGGCCCTCCTTCAGTATTAAAGCTAACCTTATGGGGATTTAGGTGAGCATACCAAAATGTCCAAATTCCTCCTCTTATCCTTCTTAGCCTCCCCAATACAGGCCAGGGCACTTGATCCAAAGCAGGGGGTTGGTCTGTGCAGCCATTATTCAACTACATTAGCTCGGGTTCGAAAATCCCTTATCAGGCTTACACTTGGAATTAGACATGCTCACATATGCACTCGTGGATGCACGTGCACTTAAAGCAGCTTAGCAAACCCCCAAAGTATCTTAAAGATGCAGAGAGACCACACTGCAGCATCTGACACCGGGGTTGTGGGTTTGAGTCCACTTTTCCTCTCTACGCCAACTTGGCCTGTCCAGTTACCGTGCTTCCAGTGAAGACCTGGGAACTATCGCAGGTTGTAAGAGGGTCTAGACAAAGCAATGCTGCTTGCTCGAGTCATTCACGCACATACACACGCAGAGTGCCTTTGCTTAGACTGTAAACACAGATTAGACCATTGTTTTTACGACTATCCCAGGGATACGTATTATCGGGATATTTGGAGAGCGGAACTCAGGCAGACATAACCATATGAATGCCTTTGTTCCTTTGTAGCTATCAATACACATCAATGAGCGTTCTACCTAGAGCAGCTTTGTAGTTCCCTGCCCCGGCTCTGTGTGAAGTGGGGGCCTGTGCTGCTTCCCCGTGCCCTCTCCTCATGGAAAAATAAGCTGTGTTCAAGGGCTGTTTGTTTTGTTGTCCTTACTCCTCTCGTGCACATGCGTATGTATATTGTTTGTGTGCACGCTCGTGCTTTTTTGTGTGCATCTCTCAGTGTGTTTGCATGCCTGCAGGTATGTGTATGAACATCTGTAGGGGATGTGTGTGTGGCTGCGCATAGATGTCCGTTCCAGTGTGTAGCTTGTGTTGTGTGTCTGCTCATATATCTCAGGGGTTGCCTGCGTGCCTGTTTCTCCTGCATGGTTATGCAGGTACAGGTTAGGCTAAGTGTGCAGTTTAGGCATGTAGGTCTGATGGATAGAGTTGAGGTTAAGATTTATACGTTTGGTCACTGAGGGCTCTTCACACACATAGAAGTAGAATAATGTGTGTGTGCATTGTTTAAAGGACTGTGTGCAGGGCTGCGGTACCTCAGCAGTAGAACGTGCGCTTCGGGAACTAACAAGCTGGAGGGTGCAGGTTCTAAACTACCATGGGGCGTCAGGAAGGTATCTGGGCTCCCCAACACATGCCCTGGGATGGACTGGCGACCTGTAAAAGGAGTTTCTCCACCTTTCAATCCACTAAGTGCAGATCCATAATCTGACTTCAGATAAGCAGTTGATGATGACACGACATGTGTAGCTTTTTTAATTAATATCACCATTTGATGCCCTGCACCAGATTATAGCTTCAAGCTAATTCGCATCTGCAGTCCCTCCATGTCTTTTTGATAGTGGGAGGAGACCAGAGCTACCGGAGCAAGCCCACACAGGCAAGAGGAAAACATGTAAACTCCACACAGAAAGGTCCTGGGCTGGGATTCAAACCCCAAACCTGTGAGACAACAATGTTAACCACTGCACCTCTGTGCAGCCCGACACCTACAAGCCTCCTACACTGATTGTAACATTTTAATCTCCAGCTGAACCCCTGGTGTAGGCGAAGGAGTCTTAGGAACTCCAAAGCACCCAGATCCTGTGGCGCCATGTATGGTCTTGAACACTGCCTCCTACAGGCCAAGAGTGTTTCATATAGAAGTCTCTCACTGAGGTTTCAAACTGCTTCAGTTCCTCACTTCTCCCGACAGATTTATGGTGGTCATACAAATACACACACATTCCTCTCAGGCCAAATCCATTTAAGAAGCAGGAAGGCAGCGATGTGTGGTGACTGCTCTATAAGCTCATGGAGAATTTTGTGCAAGAACTGTCGGCCTGCTGTCATGTCTAACACCCGGCGCCACTGTACAGCCGACAGCCATGTTTTCCTCAATTCCATCTGCTGGTGATAGCTTGGTCTTATTTAATGCCAGGGGCGTCATGACATCTCAGAGGCATGCGGTTCTGTAGAGGACCACCGACACATCAGGGTAATGCTTCACGCCCCAGGCCGTTAGCTACAAGTACAAGAGATCACATCATTGGGTGCATATGTAAGAACTCAGCTCTGAGTTAAGTCACCCCGTTACTCCTGTGAGAAAAATGGTCTGTAATGTAAAGGGTTAATCCCGACCGACTGACTATTGGTCTGTTTGTCTGCTACACATGCTGGTGATAGATGCCCTGTCGTCAGACGCCTCCAAAACTATTTCGAGAGGTACGGCTGACTCGCCGCTCTCTGGTTTCACTTGTGCTGGTCAGACCCATCAGGTTGTTGATGGTGCAGACAGATGGGCTGACACGACTCAGATATACATAAGAGAACAACTTGTGTTTTGTACAACTAGGATGTTCACTTCACTGGTTTTACCATCGTGGGTATCAGTTGTGATGTCATTTTCATGCTTTCTTCATTTAGTACATGAGGGACACGGGACCACCGCTGGGCTGGTGATATGTATGTGTGATGGTAAAACTATGGTAATGCACGAGTTGTCCTTTTTTTTATCTTAGCCATGTTTACTTGCACATAACAGCCTGCCTGCACGTCAACAGGCTGACAGACCTGACTTCGTGCCAATAGAACATGTAAAAATAAAAAGGATCACACTAAACCCAAGATGAAACACAAGATGCATGTTCATGCTTCTGTTTGCCATTCAGATCTGTATATGTATACTGCAGTCTGTCTGACCTCTCTGTCTCTGTGCTGCAGGTTTCTACGTCTGTGGATCGCCGTACTGGTGATTTACCCAACGAACCAGGCTGTCATCGCTCTGACCTTCTCCAACTATGTCCTCCAGCCGCTCTTCCCCACCTGCTTCCCCCCAGAGAACGGCCTGCGCCTGCTGGCCGGCGTCTGCTTATGTGAGTGACAAGCCTATAGCTCGCTAAAGAACACAGAGACACGGCTACATGAACACACACCCTCACATGTATATGACCGCGTACACACACACACACATGTGAGTGAGTTAGCTGAAGCCATGTTCTGGATCCAGAGCAAGAAGCAAACATGTCACCGAGACTCTGCCAACACAGTCATCTTGATAGGAGTCAGCTCAACAAGAAACTCAAGCACAAGCCCTGCATTGTTAGCCCGCACTGAGTGGTGATTAGCTAGTGGTAGCTATGTAAACAATCATATGGATGGTTAAAGGGAAATTACCCCGATTCTCAACACCACCCTTCACTCACTCTCTCGCTTTTATTCATGTAAGATAATGCAAATGGCTGCCAATGAAGGGTTTTATTCCAATTGCACACACACTAACACATCATACTACTGAGCTACCTACCACGACTGAGCAAATCCTGACTCTTGCCCTTTGAACCAGAGAAACTTTCATAGAAATCACAGTTCGCCACTTGTTAAGACAAAAGGACAGCATGAAGTTTGCTGACGCGAGCACACTGAGTGAGCAGTAAAGTTATTAGTAATCAGAGGACCTTTGCCAGGCAAGCATTGTCTTCTAAGGGCATGATCACCTACTCTTTAAAACAAACATTAACCGGATGAGGTCATTATGCACAACTTTTCCAAGATGGATTCAACAGATTTTGAAACCAAAGTCTACTCAGCAAAACCAAAGAGATAACGGAGGTCCCCCCTCTCTCTTGGAGGGGGGGGGTGATGTGTGAATGAAGTGGAGGAGCCAGCGTGGGGCAGTTCCACAGCGGAATTAAGATGAATGCAGCTGACATGAGGAAATAACTGCTTATTGATCAGTCTTGGACGTATATTAAAAGACCTCCCTCTTTCTTCTTCTTTGAGTCAAGTCAAAGCCTGCACAGGCTGGAGAGGCTTAAGGCCAAACTAACCCACCAGTATTCAGTCAAGTCTCAACAGTCCAATGAACATGTCTGACACAAACAAGAAGAATGCGTGTACTACTAATACATCCCATTTTTACTGCACCCGCTGCGACATTCTCAGCCTAGTTCACTGCAATGGAAAACACCAAGTCTGTGAGTCACTGGGATGTGTTGCATCCCTTTACCTGGAACAGATTACCTGTGAGCCCAGGTGGAGAGCTGCATGTTGCAACCGAGGTGAAGAGTTGGTCCAAAGGTAGTGAGAAACTCTGAAGCTGGACCTAATTAATCCCTATTTACATAAGTGCTGCTGTTTGTCAGCAAACAGCCGCAGGGTGAGAACAGTGTGGCACAAGCTCAAACAATCAAGTGAGCGCTCCTTTAAGACTTGATTCTGCTCTGTGCCACTTGAATTTGAGTATGACTGCGGTTGTTAAACCGCTTCAGCCACTGTCTGTTTAGTTTCAAGTCTGGCAACAGTCTTGACAATAGTGCTATTTAAGACTCGTTCCAGCTCAGCAGTGTTAGCATACCAGGTGTAGTGGCATGAGCATATTAAACGCTGCCAATTTGAACAGTCACTGACTGATACTTTGGTAATGTAAAGCCTTCACGAAGTTTGCCTTTTTGTCAGTTTACATCTACTGAGTGGCTGCATGGGAGCAGACATGTGTGAAATTTCATGCCCAATGCCACTTTAGAAGTAGTTATTGACTAAAGAGAGAGTGTGATTGGTTGACTTTTCTCACCTCCTTTATCCCTAGTCGGTCAGGCGGGACTCAAAACACCACAGCAACGTTGCTTCACTTTCGTCCATGCCCCACTTTCTCCAACTGTTTTTCTTTCTTGAAGTGGTCCTGTGACTTGGACGTGGGTCAAGGGTCATCTGAGGAGGTCAGGGAACACAAGGGGCGCATACAGAGGATATGCGAAGACAAACAGGACTCGATGCACTGATGTGGAGAGTGATGCAGTAGAGGCACCTGCAAAAAAGAAAAAATACTTTACACACACAACTCAAATACCGCAGGCAGCCCTCAGACATTCATATAGCCAGAGAAAGAGAGACAGAGAGACAGATAGAGAGAGACAGGCAAGGACAGATGAGAAGGTAACAGTCTCCTAAACATCACATGTATATGACCAACCACAGGAATGTCCAGACTCAGAGAGCTGAAACGATGCAGATTAATGTAAGAATGAAGGTTCACCCCATTCACAACAGTAAGCAGTGGTTTCAGTGGGAATGTCACTGTGTCCCATTGTATAAAATAGAAACTCCATCTTTGACGGGACACATCCCGCCTAGAACAGCTAGCAAGCTAATGATGGTGCAGATGCTCTTTTAGCAGCCACTGTCTTGGAATTCTCCCTTTTGGGACTCAGGAAACCACAGCTCTGTGCTGGCTGCTTAACCCACAGACAATTTTATTCAGAGTTAAGGAGTTTTACACCTTTGTTGGCTTTGAGCACCCCCAGTGGACAAAAGCACTTGTGTCTTGCAGGAGAACTACTGAATTTTCGCTAAGATCTCTGTTTGAGTGTGTCAGCCCTATAGAGGAGTCAAACTGAAATGGAGACTGATGCTTAACCAGTGAAACACTGTAACTGGAGCTAAAACAGTCATGGCCACTGTCTGTTGGCCAAAGAGTTGGTCCCCGGGCACTTCAGCCGTTCCTATACAATAGGATGGGTTACATGCAGAGAACAGATTTTGCTGTATGTACCAACAATGACACATGAATAAAGATTCTCCTTCATCAATAGGCATTTTGATCTGCAGAGGATGGAAACCACTGCTGACATGGACCGGTTTCTCTGAGACTCTGCACTGTGTTTTCCACCATCATCTTTGTCAGTGCTGACCCAGTCAGGCTGGAATGCACCTGCTATCATGTGACATGTTATTGTCTGCTTGCACATGGGAATAGCTGGTCTCTCTTTTTAGCTTGGCAGTGTAAAATTCATCCCCTCTGCAGCCCAGAGGCACTTGTACACTCTGACAAACACACCTTTGTCCTAGATGAACCGAGTGATCTCCTTTCTTGCATTTCTGTTTGCAATTACGGGCAAATTGACCTACATCTACATGCCATCATTCCCCATTAGAGCGTGAGGAAACATACTGTCCCAGTTAGGTCTAGATGGGAAAGGCCAGTACAGCCATTTTCAGTGCAAAAATCCGGGTCTGTTCTCATAGGCAGCGATCACATTATCCCACCGGCTCCTGATAGGCCACAGGCAACAGGGCAATGGAGCTTCGCTGCAAGTTATTTGGGGAGATGTTGTGGAGCAGCTCTTGGAAAAAAAGACCCAAGCTGCTCGGGGGGGGGGCGGTGTCAAGACCTTTTCAGCCTGGTTTTGCATCCGTTCGTGTGTTGTTAAGAAAGGATTCCCTTATCAGTCCCACAAGGGGAAATTTGGATTTCTCTGCATTTTTGACCCAACCTATTGTATAGGAGCAGTGAGCTGCCAACATATGGCGCTCGGGGAGCAGTTAGGGGTTAAGTGTCTTGCTCAAGGACACCTCGACATGCTGTATGCAGGACCGGGGATCGAACCTGCAACCTTCCGATTGCCAGACGACCGCTCTACCCACTGAGCTATGCCGACCCTATGTTGAGTGTGAAAAATTGGGTGAGGCGTTAGCAGCTAACTTTTTACTCTCTCTCGCACGTCTTCGTAGTCCCATGGACTGTAAAAGACTTGAGGGGAGTCACATGTTCGTGCATCCATATCTCCATGTTTGTCCGTGTCTCTGATTGCGTAATCCTATCTGACTGGCCCTTATTGAATATCCCCCCAGGTTTCAGACGCATACACGCTCACCAGAATTAGTGCTGGCTGAAGTGGACTGTCTACCCTCCTGGTGGTGTTGTGTGTGTAGAGAGGTGTAGTCAGACTACCAGCTCAAAAACCTGAGAGGGTCTTCCTCTTATGTTCACTCCTCCCAGCAGATAGTGTTGGTTTTTCATTTGTTTTGGATATTTGGGGACAGGACAGGATGGAGGGGATTCAGCATGTTCCACTACATACCCAGGGCTGTGGTAGCTCAGTGGTAGAGTGTGCACTTTGAGAAACGGAAGAGACCGATGTTGCGAGTTCAAACCCACTGTGGAGCATCAGGAAGGGTGTCTGGCTTTAATCTACCATGCTCCATTTAAATCCATGTCCATCTCCACAATCCATATATCTATTGTTAACCGCTTATCTGAAGTCAGGTCATGGAGGTATCAGTTCCAGCAGGGGACCCCAAACCTCCCTTCCCCTGGCCACATCCACCAACTCTGACTGTGGGATCCCAAGGTGTTCCCAGGCCAGTGTGGAGATATAATCCCTCCACCTGGTCCTCAGTCTGCCCCGTGGCCTCCTCCCAGCTGGATAACCCCATAATATCGAAGCTGATTGCAACACCTAAAATTAGACTTCTCACTACTACAAAAACACACAACACACACACAAACAAAATACCATGTAAAGGCACAATTTGCACACACATCCTTCCAGGGGTCACAACAAGTGTTGACATGCATGTTGTTGTTGTTCTCATTTAACTGTCTTGTTGTTGCTGTAGTTTGTGGTGTTGTGGTTTGTTTTAGGGACACAGGAGGCGGCGTCAGTTCATTTAGCCTTAAACCAGGCCAGGTACTCTAGACCTTTTTTTGTATGGTTGTGGCAGGCCTTGAGTGTAGAGGTTTGAATTGTGTTGTCTCAGGGTTGAGTCAGGATTAGTGTGCTTCTCAATGTGTGTGTGTAGTGTGTGTACATACATATCATGCACATGTCATATGGGAATCCTGTGCGTGAGTTTTCATTTCCTGTTTTTGTGAAGAGGAGTTTCGGTGCAGCAATAATTGTGCCCCCCCACACACACACACACAGACACACACAGACACACACCTTAACTCCCTCTGACCTCAAAATGTTATAAACTCTATTTTGCACCACAGCGATAAACAAATCCGGCCCCCAGGTTCCCTGAGGACCACTTCTCTGCCCGTTGTGTGGGATTTGTTTTTCCCAGGACTGTGTCTGTGCATGCACACGTATGTATGTTTGATATGTGTCCATGTGTCGTCTATGCATATCTACTCGTGTGCATCCGTCTGCCTTTGTTTCCAGAGAGCAACTCTGAGGTATTTGATCTGTTGAATGTGATCCCAGAGTCAAACGAGCCCATTATTTAATGGCACCCCACGGTTCTGAACCCACTGCCCTATTGTACCCAGTGCTACAGGGTTACATCCATTATCTTCGCCCATGTAAAGCTCCCCACATGGCACCCTGAGATGAATAACATTCAGAAACGATATCTCAGGGGTCGTTCCTGGCGCTATATGAGCAGCGTCTTGCATTTAAAACAGAAAGCGATGCATGCGTAGCCTATCAGAGAAAATGTGGTTTGGTCAACTTCTCTTTGGCAGCTTACCTGGAAGATGCTGAATTGTGCTGACGTGAGTTCTGTCCATTAGAGGTTAACCTGTGCAGATCCAGACACACAGAGACACAAACACACACATATTAGTCAATGCTGATGAGGAATTTGCAAAATGACCAGCTGAACATGTTTGAATTTCAACGTTTCAAGTCTTTGTGTGCAGAATGAGGGCTGTAGTAGCTCAGTAGTAGAATGCACACTTTGAGAACAGATGAGCAAGATGTTGCAAATTCAAACCCACTGCGGGGTCTCAGGAAGAGCATCCGGCCTTAATCCCCAAAGCTCCATCTAAGTCTGTCTGGTCCCAGACATGGGGAGCGATCGTGACATGTAAAACACACCTCTCTCATTGTTACGTGTGCAGAAATACATCTTGAATGACATGGGAAGAGAGCCTACCCTGGTCAAGTGTGACAGCTGAGCTCAATGTGAAGCTACAGAAGAGATATCAAAGGTCACTGCTTCATTTTATGTTTTTATGACGGGTCAGAGTTGCAACATAAGCAGCTCTTGAGCTCTTTGTGTTCACAAATCCCAGATCTGTTATCTCAGCCATGCACGGCATCGATGCAGTCACTGTGAAGCTTCATGTGAATGAGGAAGTGAAGGGCCATGCTGCATCATCATGAAAGACTTGTGTCTCATGCAGCTTATCTTTGAAATTCCCGCAGATGTAGGTCATCTAAATGAATTTGATCACAAACATGTCCAACCCACTGCAGGGCATCAAGAGGAGCATCCGTAATTTAATCCCCCGAGCTCTATCTAAGTCCATGTGCACTCCCACAACATGGGGACGAATGGGGACACAAAAAGCAGACCTGTCATGCAACGTTTTGCCGACTCATCATGCATATTGACGAGATTATCCCTCAACCATATTGGTCAAGGATCCATGTGGGATCGGTCGAGGCCCGAGTTAAAAATGACCACCATTGGTGGATTTCATAAAATCAATGATAAGATGTCACACATAGTCTGTGTTAGGGGGTCATTATCATTCTTTTCTTGCTCTGTGTTTTCTTCATTGTATGCATGTGTCTAGTGCTGCTGACGTGGGTGAACTGCTCAAGTGTGAGGTGGGCCACCAGAGTCCAGGACATCTTCACAGCTGGCAAGCTGCTGGCCCTCGCCCTCATCATCATCATGGGCATCGTGCAGATCTGCAAAGGTAGGTGACCTGACACCATCTGCTACAGATATATATATATA
>OMLC01036865.1:0-11243 GCA_900302585.1 Regalecus glesne
CAGTCCTCTTTGACCCATCACTCACCTTTCACCCAGTGAATGCTGAGACAGGTGTCCGCAGAGCCATGACCAGACTTCAGATAAGCAGTTGCTGATGGATGGCCAGCCGCCAAGAGCGAGGGACCACCACTGAGGCTGAAACAAGTGGAGAACTGGGGTAGATATACTGTTGAATTGATTGATGAACTGATGGGAGGCAGGTGTGCAGGCCTGGGAGCTGAGGTGAATAACCCACCAATCAGGAAGGAGCCAGAGCATGCCAAGGAAGCTGTGCTCACACCCCAAATACACAGAGACGTACAGGGGGAAACAGGGGATACTGGGGGAAAGGGGCATAAATAGGGAACAACTGGAGGCACAGCTAGCCCCATACTGACACCAACGATGCAAACATCAACACGCTTCACATGGTCAAGTACCACTCAGATAAACCTGGGCATCGGGTGAGAATTAGACTTTGTGACTTGTCCTGCAACTTTAATGGTATCCAGCCAGCAGGGCAGAATGTAAGATCACTGTCCGGGTGGAGGCTCCCTTGGTATCTTGGATCAAAGCTTACGTGGCTGGAAAGTTATAGGTGATAAAACAATAGGGCTGCATGTCCAACAGCTGGGAGCAGGGCAGGACACCAGGAGGGGATTTTTGTCTAACAGCTATTTCCTGACTCAGTGTGCTGATTTACAAACTTGTAGATAGGTTTTCAATCACGTTAATGTTTCTTGGTTTTGAATCGATGCCCATCTGCATATCACACGAGGGCATGTGATAACCGCCTCACACAACCTCAGTCAACAGCACATTATATCACTCTAGTAAGATACTGTGTAACTAGTGATTTTACTTTCTCGTGACATACATCCAACTACTGCCATATCTCTAGGCTCTTTAATTCACACTAGGCTTTCACAGTTACAGTATCTATTCCAATGGTACCTCCCTGAAATGAGGTTTTGTAGGGTGGGGTGCCTTAATGCAGGTACCTTTTAGAGGTGGTTCGATACCCGGCCCCTGCAGAAACTGTGTTGAGGTGTCCTCGAGCAACTCACTGAAACCCAGACTGTTCCCCGAGCATCTCGCTGTGGTTGTGCTCACTGGTTCTATTCAATAGGATAAGTTAAACACAGAGAACAAATTCAATTGGCCTTGGTCATGTGGCAATACAATACTTTCACTTATGTAAAGATGAGTGGGATTGTAACTCCCAATTTTGTCTTTAAAATAACTTTCATCACTTTTGCTCATTTTTTAAACTCAATTTACAGCCAATAGTTTCACTTTTAATTTAATATGACTAAGAGGTCCATTTTATGTCACAATTAGTCCCCGAGTTCTCGGGGTGAGTACAGACTTAAATGGAGTTTAGGGGTTAAGGCTGGAAACCCCACTTGCCTCTGGCTCATCAGTTCCTGATTTAATATGACTGTCAGTTTTCACTCTCCTAATACTTTTACTTTATGTGTGTGTCTGTGTGTGTGTGTGTGTGTGTGTGTGTGTGGACTTCCCCATGCCCATGTGCGTAGTATGTACCATGCAGAATTCCTTCCTTACTTGCAATCTGACCCAGCATGAGGGATGCATCTGTGCGTACGGTGGCAAAGTAACAGGCAGAGCTTGTTCCATTTTTCAGAGTTGGTTTCTGAAATACAGTGATCACAGTAGATTAAATCAGCATTTTTAAGATATACTGGCAAGTCTTGCTCCGATATTCAGAGATTCTCCCTCGCCAAAAGGTTTCTCACAAGACACCCTCTGGAACACATTTCGTAAATTCACTCAAATGCAGAAATGATGATGGCAAAAACAAAAAAATGGGGACATCACAAATTTTTGGAACTATTGACAAGGACGTATTCGTACAGCTGCAAAACATTAGTGAAACATCTAGGACATAAGATTTAACTTGAACTGAAATGTACTTTTTCATCTATATCATTTCATGTTTGACAGCTTATGTTTGTCTTATGAGAAACATGAGTTGTTTTATAACATTATTGTGACTGATAGAAGTTCTTGGTTGTTGTTGTTGTTTTTTTTTGCTTTGCTGCAAAGCAATACATGCACAAGTCTGGAAAGTTGTGTCTGACAGTCAGCCTCCATATTTGTTCAGCTCACACTGGATCACAAGAGTTTGAGTCTTTCCTTCTTTAATTTTCAGCTCTGGGACTCAAGATTTGAAAAGATGGTTTGCATAGATATCATAATGCCGCTATCTTGGCCTAATCATCTTGTGGGTATGCTCTAATCCATGGAAAACAACAACTCAAAACTGTCATTAGATGTGAGGTCTTTTGTGTTTTTGATAGGGGTTGGGATTGTTCCACTGAGAGGTGTGTACTCAGCCCTAAATACCCTCGTGATGGCTTTACATGGTTTTACAACTAACATACCAAAGTCAGATTCAGAGTTTCTGCCTCTGCCAAACTCATTAACTCACCACTAGTTGTGTGTAGACATGGCGGGCAAATTCCAAGTCCTTGAAACGGGACTCCATGGGGAATATATAGGCAGTGAGCCACTGGAACAAGGGAAGCTCCAGGGCCGTGCCTGCAAAGCTGTATTGACATGCATGGATATGGGTGTCCACCATTGTATTGTATTGTATGAAGAATTCACTGTAGCTCCAACAGAATACAAAATAATTTTGAGACCATTTTTTTCCTTAGTTGCTGTATGTTTCCATAAATAAAAGACCTCTCTGTGTTAAAGGTTCCATGTGAACTCTCCCTTACATACACGCAAACTTCTTCCCCAAATGTGTGCTAGGTCATCTAGATTGATATCTACCCCCCACCACACTCTCTTAAACACTAGGAAACTATGAAGCAATCGAAACAAATGACATAAAAAATGGCAGATTCCTGCAAACATCTCCGGACAGCCATCTATTCATTGAAAGTATTAGTCATGTCATTCTGATGTCTTGTCTTTCACATAACTACACAAAAGAGGCTCGAGACTCAAGCAGAACTACACAGTACACCTTTAGAGCCACCGCCCCGTGATCATATCTGTGAGTTTTCTGACGTCTGCCAGATAAACACCCTCTACAGGCTGAAAACATGCCAGACTGGTGTTGGTATGCAGTGATGTAAGCATAGCAAGATAAACACAGCTGCTGCTAATGAAACTAATAACTATTGGCTGCAGGCGTGCCAAAGAACCAGCCTTGGTAATTGTAATGACAGTTGTTGGTCTTTCTGCCTGCCAATACTGATAAGTGTGGTGGCACATTTAGATCAAACAGACCCACTATCAATTGTAATAACTGTGGCTGTGTTTATCCGATGCTTACATCACAGTGAACTAAGATGATTCAAACATGTCTTTAACCTTTTGATCGTTTTTAACCTGTAGGTGTAAGCAAATTCACTAAAACAGCCCAGGCTTTACAAAGACAGAGGTGAATCAGTTGGATTGGGTCAGAAGTTTATTTAGAAACGTTTTGTCACTCACCAGGTGACTTCTTCAGTCTGAGGCTAGAGTAAGGCTTGGCCTGGGCCTGAGGCCCTGGCTTTAGTTACTCTTTAAGGTTAATAGTGAAATATTTATATAAACTAAACATTTTGTCTTTTTTCTTTGATCAAGCAAGTTTCATAATCTGTCCAATTAAAAATCCATGAATATGAATAAACATGGCAGTCTGTCTAAAGCCAAAAGGAAAGTGTGGCCATTGTTCAGGAATAGGACATGTTGAATCTCAATGAATCAATCAGGGATGCTTGTATTGCAAAAACAGCATTGACAGTCATAACTAGCAGAGGAGTGGAAGAACTGGCAAAGCCCCTGACATCTTTTAAAGGAACAAGGCATCATGTCTTATATTGCACTTTAATTTGACAAGTTAGCATTTAATTTTTCATATATCTCTATTTAAAGAATGGACATCCTGAATGTTATTCTGGACTGCAATTGTGTGGTGCTTCTCTAGCTTGGGATCATAGACCAAAGTTCCAAGAACAATATTGGCTGGTGTACACGTTTCCGGAACCCCACACAGGATTTTCTTTTATTCCTGTCATTGCTTTATGCGAGACCAAATATTAGAGAAAGATAAAAAATCATTCATGCATGAGGCTCAACGTTATTTGTGTTGTATATCCATGTATTGTTGTTTGATGTCCTACTCACTGTGCTCCTAGTTGAGTAACATTGTATGAGTCGAATCCAAATAGTTGAGACAGCTCATCTAGCTCCAGGGCTCTTCCAATGAAGACAATCTGATGATGGATGAGAAATTAACCAGAAACATTGAAGCAAAACCCAACATTCCATGAGGCGTTGCTGTGAAAGAAAGAAAGAAAGAAAAGATTCCCTTATCAGTCCCGCGAGGGGGGATTTGGATTTCTCTGCATTTAACCCATCCTATTATATAGGAGCAGTGAGCTGCCTACATATGGCGCTCGGGGAGCAGTTAGGGGTTAAGTGTCTTGCTCAAGGACACCTCGACATGTTTTGTGCAGGACCAGGGTTCAATCCTGTAACCTTACAATTGCCAGTCAACCGCTCTACCCACTGAGCTAGGCCACCCCAAAAGTTCTCCTTCGAGCCGGATTCGAACCAGCGACCTAAGGATGTCAACTCCATAACTCTACAGTCCTCCGCTCTACCAACTGAGCTATCGAAGGGTTCTACTAATGATTTTACCGGGATACATACAGCCTAAGCCCACAGGACTCCAGAAATGTTCACTGGTATTGGGGGAGGAATTTTCTGTGTGGTGCTGTTAGCATGTTTGTGCAATAACCTGTGGCTTCTGGTTGAAATTTTTCCCCATAACGCTGATCAGGGCCTGAGGGGACATTGTCACAAATATCATATAATATAAAGATTATTGAACATTTTGATGGTTCTTTCACCAGACACTCATTTACCATGTGCATAGTCTAGATGAAACTCTTTACCAATGCCTGATACTCTGCCCTCTTATGGAAGTCCAAATAAGTCTTCTATATCATTAATTCATCCTACTGAGAACCGTGTACCCAGTCCAAACTATAGCACTTCAGGAATGGTGCCCAGGAAATACAAGCTTAATCCTCACCCAGCAAATATTAATAGATCTAATAGATTTATAGATAAATCTCCATTCCTGTCATAAGGTTTATGGGACGGACACTAACCATGAGTTGTCTGCACAGCAATGCTCTTTTAAACATTTAAAGTCTGGTGTTATGGGATCCTTATAGCATCATCAACTCTTAGAGAAATATTACTTCAACCTGGCACTAATGCATGGTTTGCTTAACTTGTATGTGTGGATTTAGGCATGGTTTACAGTTCTCTCTCAAAATAGAAAATGAACATTATGATCCCAATTATCATGAACCATTATCCAGCCTTCATTAACCGCTTATCTGAAGTCAGGTCACGGTGTCATGTTGGAGGCTATCCCAGCGCCCATTGGGCGAGAGGTAGAGACAACCCAGTGTCTTGTTCAGTGTCAAACCTTAACCTTCGTATCCACTGCAGCGGTGTGTTTTGGGTCGAGTTTATAAATGCCCCCCTGTATATAAACTTAATATCCATGGTGCGCCGCTTTTCAGAGGCCGTCCCTGAAAAAAACTGTCGTCATTTTTAATCCTCCACTCAGTGTATGCAAATCACGGGGACGCGCGTACCGTTGGCTACGGTTATAAATTTAGATGGTAACAGGTGTTGGCATAACACCTGTCAATCGATCACACATTAGAAGAAAGCGACCTTGTTTAGTCATTTTAGCTTACAGTTAAATCAGTTTTCTGCATTTCACCCATGTATAGGAGCGGAGAACGGAGACCAATTCCACTTCTTTTTTTATCCTATTACCTTGCTCAGTGGCACAGGCAGGATTATTAACCCTAACATGCATGTCTTGTTGATAGTGGGAGGAAACCGGGGCAGCCCGAGGATACCCACTCAGACACGGGAAGACACAGGACCTAGGACGGGATTCTAACTACTGAGGTAATGGTCTGTACACATAAAATGGACTCGTCTTTCTTACTGTGAAGCAATAGTGCTTAATCACTGGACCACCCCAAAATGTCTCCTTCGAGCCGGATTCGAACCAGCGACCTAAGGATGTCAACTTCTGAACACTACAGTCCTCCGCTCTACCAACTGAGCTATCGAAGGGCGAAGGACAAGTGTTGATTACTAGATTTTCACAGAATCTCAACTTTCTGAACATACATATTGTATAGAAGGCTGTAAAATCCGAAGCGTTTGAGAAGTTATGCAGCCTAAAAGTTCTACCAGCCTGTCATGAATTGAAATGGATGAACGATGGATCATCTAACCCTAGTTTAAAGGATGAAACATCAATCGACAGTGGCCAAAACTTGTAAAAATGTAAATATAGGTTATTTATTCTTCTCTCATCCCACGGACATAAAGCATTATCCGTCCTCTCCAGGACTCTGTTCCACCCCGAGGCGGTCAGGTTTGGGGTGGTGGTGGGTTAGACAGTACTTGCCAACGCACTGAATCATTAGCATAATTTTAATTCTCACCCTGTGCCCTAATTATTTCATTAAAAAGACTAAATAGTCAAAGTCACTGAACTGAAACACTGCTGCAAATATGCTCATTATGTAACGCCTCAAATCAACGAGCAAGTAGGGAGAATGAACAGCCAAGCTCGGTGAAGCAACAGCGCCCCCTGCTGCAGCTATACGCGTAAGTTCCCTGATGAAGCTTTACTTACTCATCATTGTGCAGACAATGATATCTGTTCTCTGCCTTTAACCCTTCCTGTTATATAGAGGCAGTGAGCAGCTGCAGCACTCTGGTCCCCACAGATTCAGGGAGAACATGGCATACCCGCACAGAGAAGACCTGGGATGGGATTCAAACCTAGGACCACCATTTAACATCTAAATTATGAAACAAAACACACACGCGCACACACAGCATTTTAAAGTAGGTTCATATTTCTTCTATAATGACATAGTTGTGTACTGAAAACGTGTTTTGTTAAACGCTATCTGTGGATTATTTACTAAGACAGAAATATTCAGATTTATCCTGTGTCTGACACATTTCACACAGACCCACAAGCCCGAGTAGATCATTATGTTCTGTGATGGATGGGATGATAGAAGATACCTTCTTCACTGGTAAAGCAATCCTGTCTTCTGACCCATAATAGTTTAGTGAAAATATTTCAACAAATATTTCATTTCAAAAAAATCATGATTAGTACAGCTTCAAATCGCCATGAACTATTTGCTATTCTGTTCCAGAAAATAAACATGCTACCCATTTCCAATATAAACACATATCAAATATGCATTTTCACGTATAAAAGAATGTCCCAAAAAATGACAGCTTACCCCAATGAACTCTGATATCCATTCATATCCAACCATATATCCAGAAAGGACATTCATTTCCCCTACTGTCATATAAATTCTTGTAAAATATGCAATAAAATACAAGGCATGTTCACTTTAGATAGCAGTCCTACCTCAATCAAATCCTATCCATCATTAGTGGGTGTTTAAGTTTAACAGGAGCCATACTTGATGTGCTCAGCATGTGTTTTATGTGCTATGTGTTGGTCTGTCCTCCACAATCCATATCGTGCTCACGTGTGGGGTTTTTATTACTTCCTCTGTGAAAACAGATGAATAATAAAAATAAGTAGTATTATTATTTCCTATTGAGGGTACGTACCCTCAACAGGCTAATCCAAATCATGTACAACAGAGTGCACGCAATAACAACATCCACCAGATGGAGACAATATTCTGCATAAAAGAGATGAAGTGTTTCCTAACCTTTTTCTTGATGCATGCTCAATAATCCAGGTATGGAAACAAAAAGGAGTTCCAAATAAACTTCTGATCCAGTTGAACTGATTCGCCTCTTTTTTGTGTTTCCTAACTATTACATCATGTCTGTACATCTTTTGATTGCCCGTATTGTATTATGTGTACACACAAACAACACAAAAATAATGACCTAAATAGCTCATGAGAAGCGTTCCCAACTAAACACGTAATGTTTAAAAATAAAACATGTTAGTGCCCTTGAACGTAGCTTTAATTATTTTCCTTAACAGCTACATTAATCGTGTTAAAGAAAACTAACCCAGATCAGAGAGGACTTCATTTTACTTTCAAAATAAAAGCAAATACATTGTCATGTTTCTGAAAAGTTACAAGTGTGGAAAGAATGACTAGAATAGTTTTGAAATATCAAACTTTAGTAAACAATGACATAAATTGTACGGTGAAAACGTGGGGGAACGTTTGGTGGCATTACTGCATGGTATGTTTTCTGATAAAAGAGCCTTTCCATTCAGGCCAACAGAGGAGAACCATACTCAGAATCAAAATCATGTCACAGACAAGTGCTGTAAAATGTTCCCAGTGGCTACAGAAGATGAGTTAGCAAGTGTCAAATGAGACAAAAGAAACCATCTCTAAAATACATATTGAGATGTGTCAAGAGAAATACATGGCTCCATCCCCAGTTCCTTTACAAAGCTAGTCGAAATTTCCTTGAACAAGACACTGAATTCCTAACTGTACTAGCCCGGAGATAAAATGATGACTTGTCGGAGCTGTATCCCTGCCTTTTGCCCAATGAGCACTGGAATAAGCTCAAGGCAAGACTCTGCAACCTTACATCAGATATGCGGTTGATGGTGGTGGTGGATGGAGAGATTCAGGTGTATGAATATGTCTCACAACCAAATCATTTGGAAGGATATATTGTAAACTACATGCTTAACAGCATGTGGACATCCCTTATTATTAGTGGGTTCGGCCATTTCAGCTGCATCAATTGCTAAGGGGTGTATAAAATTAAGCAGTAGAATGGGTCATAGTGAAGAGCTCAGTGACTTTCAAGTCTGTTACTCTTAGTGGAATAATCTCGGAGTAACAACAGCTCAGCCATGAAGCAATCCGCCACATAAGGCAACAAAACAGGACCGCCAAGTGGAGAAATGAGTCAAAATCAGTCATCTTTTCTCAGTTCAAAACTCACTAACAAGTCCCAAACTGCATCTGGTAGCGATGTCAGCACAAGAACTGTTCATCTGAAGCATCATGAAATGAGTTTCCATGGCTGAGCAGCTGAACACAAGCCTAAGATCACCATGCACAATGCCAATTGTGGGCTGGAGTGGAGTAAAGCACACTACCATTAGACTCTGGAACAGTGGAAACTCATTCTATGGAGGGATGAATCACACTTCACTGTCTGTCTGACGGATGAATCTAGTTTTGGCTGATGCCAGGAGAAGACCAGCTATCCATCATCAACCGCATATCTGAAATCCAGTCACGAAGTCATGTTGTAGCCTATCCCAGGGCCTCACTGGGGAAAAGGCAAGGAAAGACCCTTGAAAGGTCACCATTCCATCACACATTATCTAGGTGTGTAACATTATCTGTTACACCTTAAAAACAACATTATGTCACCTTAAGGAGGCTAGTCAGTCATTTTTTCAAGAGAATATATAGGATGTTCAGGGGGTCCCTAATAAATAAATGCTACATTAAAATGTCCTAAAATTAAGGATTTGGTTAGTTATACAATGTGACCCCACAGGGTCATATTGTTGAGACTTTTCATTATTAAGGGAAGGGAGACATTGTAAATCAAGCAGAAAGTGTAAATCACATTGCATTAAGACCATATAATCACACGTGCCATATTCGGAGGGTCCTTGTAAAGACATACTACAGTGAAATTTAATGAAATGTATAATTTTAGCAGTCAGTAATACTGTGTAAAACCACAGTGTGACATTTTTGGCCCTTTTTGGATAGGCTATTTGGGAAGAACCATGGCCAGTAAGCAGAAAGTAAAATGACGTTATTTGATCATTAAATGATAGTCTAGCGTGCCATGTTTAGATGTTGTGATCCTCCAATAGATATATTGTACATGAAAATTTTCTACATGAAATGCATCCCATATAAAATATCAAACTGAACAGTCACTATTATAGTCTTTTTTCTTATAATCGAGGATGTTTACTGTATTCCTTATAGGCCTTCGAAAAATGATTGAACAGAGGCCCTCATTCCAACCCCATAGGTGACATAATGTCACTTTTAGGTGGGATGGAAAATTCGACTGAAACTGCCCTAATTAGCCAAGATCAGCCTCGTCAGATACAAGACCATTCAGGTGGCGTTAATAGTGGGTTCTCACTAGTTTCCCCTCATCCTTAAAACAAACTGAATGTAAACAAGTCATTCATTATGGATTCAGTGTTGATCGGGGAAAAAAAACATTCAGTACTATCAAAAACACGCTTGTCACTGAAGGATTTTGAATGGATTGTTCCTATTATCAGAACAAGTAGCATTGGGTTTAAGCGTAGCTATTATCAGTCAATCAATCAATTCGTTAGCCAAATCAGGTCTATTCCACGTCAAGTCTCATTGGGACCAATATGAACTGTTCACTTATCCTGAAACCTATCTTTTCAAGCTTACCTGAACTATCCAGTGGCACCTGTTCAATTCATTAACGCCTTGCTGATGCGACATGTGAGCCTTCTGCATTATGGCTTTTGTGCTTCGGTTCGATGTACAAGAAAGCAACGCTCATTTCGGATGCAGCGTTCAGCTTTGTGTCATGGCGGACACCATGAGTGCGGTAGAAATAGCAGCGAGCTCCCCCGTGTGGCTCAAAGATGTACTGTACGACATGGAAGACATCCTGCAACTCTCATTTTATTCATTTGATATGTTTTATATATGTTTATATACACCTGTTTTGTTTTAAGCCTATGTAGAAATGGCCTGATGCTACTATTTTTTACTTTGGCTTATCATTTGTTTGTAAAAATCCTGGTATTGATCTGGAGACAATGACATGGCTGGATAGCTTGCTAGGGTTGTTGTCAAACCTAATGTCAGAAAGTATTTACTGTTTAAGTACATCTGAGCATTACACTGCATTGAACTGCATATATGTTATACCTATGATTCTAGCAGTACAACACCACCTCCACTGATTGCAATAACAACAAATATCATGGCTATTGTCCAACAGTATTTAGGAAAGAGAAGTCAAGTGGGTTCGGAAAGTAGAGAAACCTACTCTAGCACTCGGGATACAATCCCTATGTTTCAAATTTCAATGCTGGTGGAGTCATGAGAAAAACCTTGAGTTCCTGCCACCCCCAGGCATGCAGAGCTAGCACGCTCCACTATCTATTCCTAGAGGGACAGATTCAAGATGTTCATTGTCACTCCAGTTGTACAAGTACACGCCTGTGAAACTCATAGGCCGGG
>OMLC01036866.1:0-11839 GCA_900302585.1 Regalecus glesne
GTGTGTGTGGTTAATGATTCCCTTATCAGTCCCACAAGGGGAAATTTGGATTTCTCTGCATTTTAACCCATCTAATTGTATAGGAGCAGTGAACTGCTACCATATGGTGCTCAGGGAACAGTTAGGGGTTAAGTGTGTGTGTATCAAATGAACCGATATATTTGTGTTTTCATACTTGTTTGAGAATATTAAGATTTTCATTCATTCATTCATTCATTCAAATGAGTACTTACTGAATATTTGAACCAAACTATTTAAAATGTAAAAGCTGCTTACTTTTCTGACCTGATTAATGGTCATACCATACAAGGCTTTTGTTTCATATTATGAATCTAATTTCAGGGGTTTCCAATGAAGCCCCTCTGATGTCTTTGTGAGAGTCTATGACTGACGCGTGTTCTTAATAATCCAGAGGTGTCTTCTAAAGTTGTCTTTTGAAGATTTAAATTCTGAGACTTTTATGAACATTTGTACAATTGTAGCCTATCTGACACTTAGATACACTTAATCACAAATTATCCTGACGCTTCAAATTGACAATGTCCTAACTCATCTCCACATATCTTGACACGTCTTAGCACGGTCAGAAAACCGCGAGACTTCTCACTTCTCGTGTCATCCAAATCATAATAATCCCCTCAGCTAAGGCAGCGCAATAGCCCAAAACTCGTAAAGCCACAGGCAACGATATCTCAATTACTGACACAATCCCTCACAGGTAATGCATCACAAATAAGAAATATGTCACAAATAAAGTATTAAAACTCAAGATAATAACCTCAATTAATGATTAACACATGAAATAGGCTATATGGCACCTACACTAATATTATCAAGCTACGTCTGAAATATCTTGTCTTTCTTTGTTGACAGGACTGATCGCTCAACATTCAATTATACCTTCAATGTTTCCCCCCTCTACCCCTTTCAGTTGTTAAATTTTAATAATGGAATTTACTGCTGCTTCGCTAAGGTTCCGTGTAAATACTATAGCCCAAGTGCTTCCCTCTTCCAGTGCCTGATATAGTTTTGACATTTTTAAAATACAATCTCCCTGGTTTAGGTCTCAGCATACATTCTATCATCAACTGTTTTTTTAAAGTCTATACCTGACTATCTGAGAACAGTCTATACCTGACTAATTGCTGTGTTCAGCCTGTCCACAAAAAAACTCTCTTTTGAGCCAGCATGGTTCGAGCATCATTGGCTGATTTACAAATGTTCTTTTTAATCCAAAATCCTGGAAAACATGTTGCTTACCATATCCTGAAGCTGGCTGGGGGTCATAGCATTTTCAAATACATTAAATCCAGCTTTTACCAAATGCACTTTACTGAGACTGGATTATTGAGGGTCCAATGACATTCTTATGCATACCGATAAAGGTGAACGTTCTTATTCTTCTGAATTTAACTGCTATCTTTGATACCATCAAATCATGCTATCTCACTTGATATGAAGGAGAAGTGGATTGGCATTTCTGGTGCAGACGTAAATGGGTTTCACTCCTATTAGTCAAATAGATATTTTAATGTCTATATTAACAATCATGTATCCTTGTCAGCTCTCCAATTGTGTGGAATCCCCCAGGGGTATATCATTGGGCCAATCTTCTTCTCTGTATATATGATACCTCTGTGTCAATTGTTTAGTTGTTTTCAAGAAATCTCATACCACCTTTATGCCGATGATACCCAGATCTATTTTTCTGCCAAGCCAATATCCTGAATCAACTATTCATCCACCATGATTTCTTAGCTGCCATCAAAGACTGGATGTCCCTTAATTTCCTCCATCTAAACCCTGACAAAGCTGAAGTTCACATAATTGGTCCTAAGAACATTGCCATTGCACTTGATCAGTTGATTTGTCCACCTCATTCATACATCAAACCCAAATCGTGATATCATCTTTGACCAGAATGTATCTTTTGATCACCAGATTATTAAGGTTTTCCAGTCTTATTTTCTTTAGTTAAGAAATATTACTAAAATCAGATATATTTGTCTTTTAAAGATCTCGAAATTTTAATTCAGACTTCCATCTTCTCTTGTCTAGATACACACAACTCCCTCTACTCTTGCCTCAATGAATCCATTTTAAATTGTTTACAGCTTGTTCAGAATACAACTGCTAGATTACTCACTAGAACTTGCTTCTCATAAATTCAAAATATCCTACACAATCTTATTGATTAATTTTAAAGTATGGCATGATGTTCACTCAGGTATATTTCTAAACTTCCCATGCCTCATCCCTTTTCCCAACCACTCCAATCCTCAATCCTTGGTCTTTTATCTATCCACCCTTTCGCTGTAAAACAAATTGTGATGATGGCTTTGCTGTTTAATGCCCAAGTCTCTGGAATGATCTTCCCAAACCCATTAGATTTGTGGACTCTTTGGATTGTTTTAAGATGCTTCTGAAGTCCCATCTTTTTTGGCAAACCATTTTTTTGAGAGTTAGAGATAAGATATGATATTTGTCCCACATGAGGAAATTGCGGTGTTACAGCAGCAAAGTGGAAAGCACAGTAAGAGAGGTATCAAATCTAGAGCATGATATATAACAGCAATTTAAACAAGGGGGGAACATGAACACTATATACAGAATAACAATTTAAAATACACTCAGTTTCAATTAAATGGTATGTTGCTGTTGTTGTTGTTCATGTTTTGAATTTGTTCTATTAGGGGAACAGTGCTGAATATATAGTCTGACAGGTGAAGGAAAGAATGGCATGCAGAAAGGCTCCTTCCAACACCTTGGATGGAGTTACCTGTCACTGAAGGAGCTGTGTAGTGGAGTGCTAGGTGTTCTACGAGGTCTAGGAGTGCCCCCTGCACTCCAAAAGACTTCAGTCTCTTCAGCTGATACAGTCTGCTTTTAGCTTGGTCTCTTAATTCCTGTCATGTTTAATTGTCATTTTATTCTTGTTCTCTTATTTTACATGATTATATGTAAAGTACTATGTAACCATATAAAAAGAGGTGAATTAGTTCAACTGAATCAGAAGTTTATTGAGAAATGTTTCATCACTCAAACAAGTGACATCTTCAGTCTGACAAGATTGCAAGCATCTGCTCCCCTTTATAAACAGTATATCAATGCCACTACCCAATACCTGATACTACAGGTATCATGTGCAATGGGTGTGCAATGGCTTTAGTAGCCAACTTGTTTATGGAGGAAGTAGAGAGGAAGGCTTTGGTATCATATCCAGGCACTACTCCTACTTATCGGTTCAGGTATGTGGACGACACCTATGTTTAAATTAGATCTCAGGACAGACGACAGTTTACTGAGGATATACACTCAGTGGACACCCACATCAAATTTGCAAGAGAAGATGCAAATAATGACATGTTGGCTTTCCTGGATTGTGAGGTTAAGATTGGTGTTGAGGGAACGACCATTGTTTAATAAGGATAGTGGCCTGAGAGTACATCTGTCGGCATCTTACAATGCTGATGTTGATGACCCAGCTTGTATACGAGCCCAACCTATGGGCATCGATGCACTGTTTATAAAGGGGAGGGGATGCTTACAATCTTCTCAGACTGAAGATGTCCCCCGTTTGAGTGATGAAGTGATGAGCCACAAAAAGGCTTAGGATATGCCTAGACCCCGCCCTCTAAATAAAGCCATCCAGGGACCCCATTATCCACTCCTACCTTTGGATGAATTTAGGCCTAGACTGGCAGGAGCACAGTATTTGAACGTACTAGACACCAGGTCTGGATATTGAGCAATACAACTCAGCCATGAATCATCCGTGTTGACCACATTTAATTCAATATATGGTATATATCGCTTCAAGCGACTCCCCTTTGAAATAATCTCTGCGCAGGATGAGTTTCAGAGGAGGGTGGTTGAGGCCTATGAAGGGCTTCCGGGCGTCAACGCCATTGTGGATGACATCTTGGTGTTTGGCCGCACCAAAGAGGAGCATGATGCCAGCCTACGTGCCATGTTGGACAGAACCAGGGAGAAGGGAATTAGGCTGAACAAGGACAAATCCATCATCTTCATACCAGAGGTAAACTATTGTGGGCATATACTAACACAAGAAGGCATCCAGCCTGACCCTAACAAGGTCAGAGAAATCAAAGAAATTGCTTCCCCAGGGAGCAAAACTGAGTTAGAGTTAGCATGGTCACTTACCTTTCCAGGTTTGCCCCCAAGCTGTTAGAGATGGAGAACGGTGATTTTATAGGGGACTCAAATAATGGCATTGCCTTCCAGCGAGTGAAAGACCTCCTAATACCGGAACCCAGCCCAGTGCTTACCTACTTCGACCACACCAAAGACCTGAACCTGCAGGGCGATGCCTCCAAATGCGGCTTAGGAGCATTCCTGCTCCAGGAAGAGGAACTAGTCGCATACAAATCTAAAGCACTGAATGGGACCGAAGAAAACTGCGCAAATTGAAATGGAGCTGTAGGCAGTCCTCTTTGGATGCAGGTGGTTTCACAATTCCTGTACAGATGACAGGTGATCATCGAGTCAGATCATAAACCGCTAGAATCCATCATGTGTAAAGCCCCTGGCAGCTGCACCGCTGCAGCTACAGCACATGATACTACAGCTCCAGTGGTATGATGTCACAATCACACACAAGCCAGGTAAACAAATTCACATGGCAGATACCTTGTCCAGAAAGCCAATTGAATGTCATGACTGCTCAATGAGCGAAGGCATGGATTGTTAGATACACACTGTGATCAAAAATTCTCCAGTGAGCGACCTCAAAATGGCAGAGATCAGAATTGCCACAGCACAAGATGAACAGCTCTCAATGTTGAGACAGGTTATCCGAGCAGGGTAGCCTGAGTCAATCAATAATTGTACAGTTTCGGAGTATTGGAATCATAGGGATGAGATATCAGAGGCAGATGGCATCCTGTTAAAAGGGGAAAAATATTGTACCACGCTCACTAAGGACTGAAATGCATAAACGCAATCACACAGGGCACTTGGGGATTGAAAAATGTAAGCAGCGAGCGAGAGATGTGCTTTTTTGGCCCGGAACGGGTAAGCAGATAGAGACGCTAGTAGGATGCTGTAGCATCTGCCTTGAGTGACGCAGCTTCAACCCAAAAGAGTTAATGATGCCACATCCTATCCCTGAACGACCTTGGCAGGTAGGAGCCACTGACCTATTTTTATGGAACAGTACTGACCATGTAATTACCGTCGACTACTTTAGCAGGTACTTTGAGTTAGAGAAAATCACCAGCCTCGTGTCCTCAACAGTAATCCAAAAGCTGAGGTTGATGTTCGCCAGATTTGGAATACCACATCTTGGTAAGCGACAATGGGCCTTGCTACAATTCACAAGAGTTCAAAGCGTTTGCTCATATATGGGACTTTGAGCACATCACAAGCAGCACCCTGTACCTGCAGAACAATGGCTTAGCAGACAAAACTGTTCAAACAGCAAAAAATCTCATGGATAAAGCACACGCCCAGAGGTCTGACCTATACCTCCTCTTATTGGAATACAGAAATACCCCAGTAGATGGCTTAATGTCGCCCGTTCAACTGCTGATGAGTAGGTGCCAGCGCTCCATCCTCCCAACCGCTGAAAAACAACTGCAGCCTGAACTTGCTTGTTGCAGTACTATTTGCAGTAGGAGAGAATTCTGCCAAAAATGGCAGAAGCAGTATTATGACAGGAATACAAAAGCTCTGCCTGCACTACCAGAGGGAACCACGGTTCACTTCCAGCTTCCAACAGGTATGTGGAAACCCACCATGGTAGTCGAGCCAGCAGGTATCCAGAGATCCTACAACATCCTCACGGATAAAGGTCACAAGCTTCGACACAACAGGCGTCATGTCCTGCAAACATGCGAGGGTGACAGGTCAGGAGGCTCCATCAAACAACGATCTGTTGGAGCCTCAAGTCACTGACTGTAAGACTTGGCAGCAGGACACTTCAGAGCACACAGGTGCCACCCCCCCACGGGGCTACCACTAGATCAGGGAAACCAAGAACTATATAGACCTGTAAGTTAAAAAAAAGGAAAACAGTGCAATTTGTAATTTAGTCTTGTTTTGTTTTGTATGCTACACTGTAATGCACTGTAAACTGCTTTATTGAAATATTGAACCATTTAATAATTCATTTTATAAGGTTTCACGTACTGTATGCTCTGGTTGAGTTTCATTGCATTACCAGAGATTGACACCAGAGATACATGGAACAGTGCTTAAACTGCTCGGCTTAGTGTGGAGACCGGAAACCGATTATTTCACCTTTGACTTCAGGTCACTAGTAAGCATTCTAGAAGAAAGGAAACACAAAGAGAAGCGTACTACAATCATCAATAGACATACGTATATGAGCCGCTTGGCTTCCTGACTCCTCCACAATCAGTCAAGTGCATGTTCCAAGAAATGTGGGACAAAGGACTCCCCTCAGAAGAGGAGCTACCACCCAATCTGACATGAGAATGGGTCAGAACAATGATGTTCAGATCTCACCTAGCTACACCAGCTCACCATACCAAGATGGTATCAACCAGACAGGTAGCCAGTGAACAAACATGCACTGAAACTACCCATGTTCTGTGATGTCAGTGAGAGAGCTTACAGTGCTTTAGCCTACCTTCAATGTGAAATACAAGATGGAGAAACTGCAATGAGCCTAGTCATGTCCAAATCCAGGGTAGTTCTTATCAAGAAAATGACACTACCACATCTGGAGTTCAGGGGAACTGTGATTGGAGTTAGACTACCACAAAACTAAATGAGCATTCTAAAATTGGAACACCAAATAAGATTGTGGACAGATTCTATGGTCACATTGGACTGGATTTGTAGCTCTATAAAAAACAGAAACAGTTTGGTCCATAGGGACAGAGATTCAGTCCAAAACCACTCGTGTCACAGTCACATATCTTTGGGTAGATAACCTTGGGTAGCTGACCTTCCCATCAGTGGAAAAACTGTTGAAAACCTGACACAGAGCCACCTTTGGTGGAATGTGTAATTTGTTCTGATATATAAGTAGATCAGTCAGAGGAGGATGGAGATGAATAAGTTCCAGATGAGGCGAATGCAGAACTCAATTTCAGTCACCAGGTCACTGTACAACTCACTGCCAATGACACAGACTTCACTAAACCAGTGTTTAGTCCTTAGGGTGACAGTATGGATAAAGAGATCCATAGTTAAAGTTAAAACAAAAACAAGGACAAAATGGGAACTGACTGCCTATGAGGTCTTTGAAGCAGAAAAGTACTGGATCCAAATAAGACAACAACTGAGCTTCAGTCCGGAGATCCAACTACTGCAGACAGGATAGAGCCTGACTAATGATAGTAAAATTGAAGAACTAAAACCATTCTTGGATGACCACAAACTGCTCAGTATGGGAGGCAGGCAGTCTGACTTCACTTTCAGAAAGCAGCACCCTGTCCAACAAACACCAATATTCAGAAATGCTGACACAGAACTGTCATGAGTATATTATGCACCGAAGTGAGAAACACTCTTTTGCAAGTCAGAGAAAGAAACTGGAACACATACCAGGCAGTTAGTCAATGGCATTGTGGCCAGATGCACAGTCTGCAAAAGCGTCAAGGCAAAAGCTGGACAGCAAATCACTGCACTCTTGCCTGAAGACAGTATAACAGAATCCCCACCATTCAAAGTAACAGGTGTGGATTTAGTAGGACCGCTTTATGTGAAGGTGGATGGTTCTGTAAAAAAGTCATATGTCACGCTATTCACCTGTGCAGTGACCAGAACAGTACACTTGAAGCTGGTCTCAGATCAGTACACAGAAACGTTCCTGATAATGTTGAAAAGATTCACATCAAGAAACGGTTTATGCAAATGATCTAATCAGACAATGCCAGAACATTAAAAAGAGCCGATCAGGAGTTGACAGAGCTGTGGAAAGCCATCAAAGAACCATTGCTGTTTGAGCTCTTCTCTGAAAAAGGCATCACCTGAAGGTTCATCACAGTCAGCAGCCTGGTGGGCCAGATTCTGGGAGAGGCTCATCCAATGAATAAAGACATGACTGCAAAAAGTTCTTGGAAGAGCTCACTCAATTTTGAAGAGATGTGCACTGTACTGACAGCGGTTGAGGCTACCCTGAACTCTAGGCTTCTGACTTTTGTACATAATGGAGTGGATGAGCCTTAGCAACTGACCCCAGCCTAATTTCTGGTTGACAAACAATTGACCTTTCTACCACCCAAGTCCATCCCTGCTGATACTCAGCATCCAAATGCCAATAAAGAAGATATCACTCAGAGATGGAATTGCAGGCAAAGACTAATGACCATCTTCTGAAATGCCTGGCACAAAGAATATCTGTTGGAATTAAAGTCAACAGATCACTGTGACACACTGAAGCCCAACCCACTGAAAGTGGGTTACGTACGTATCGGAGAAGACAACATATCCACCAGACGAACTTGGAAACTGAGAGGAATCAAATAACTTTTTCTCCGGCTGAGATGGTCTTGCCATGTCATGCTCAGTCTACACTACCTTAGGGACTTTATCAGGAAGACCTATTCAGTTATTTTACAGTTTGGATTTAGATGTATATAGATAGTAGTTCCTCCTGGGGGAGAGTGTTGTAACTTCAATGGGTTACAGTATTGATTAATTGATTTATCATTATTCATTGGCAGCTGTTTTGAGTTGAATTTTGTATTATTATGTGGTTATTGAAATTCGTTTAACTCTTTGAATGGTAAAAGGTCTGGTGCTTATTGAAAGGTGATACAAGTTCATTTTATTATTTACAATTAAAACAAGGTTAAAAGAAGTTGCATTTAATTTGTTAAAACATTTGAATGGCATTGAATTCATATTTGTTTGTTATATTGTTAATACAGTGAAATACATCATTTTGGACGCTGCCTTGCTGCAGGAAGTAGAGGAAAGAACTGCGTTTGCTGGTATTTGGCTTAGACATGGGTTTCTCAGCAATATCCTCATGGTTGTCGTGCACAAACTCGCTGCAGAAAGAAACAAGGTTTTGTGTAGAAGTGGTAGAGGAAGTGTCACAAAGACAAAATGATAAGGAGTTTTTGTGTTTGTAAACTATACTAACAGAGTTGGTAATGGGATCAGAATCAGTACACCCAGAAAGAGGCATCCATTTACCAGGAACCAAAGGCGTTCATGGCTTCAAGCTATAAGAGGGGCAGATTGGGGTCCAGATGGTCCACAAGGAGAAGAGAGGGTATGCAGTGCACCTTTCATTTCTGGTAAGTGGTTTGTTAGAGCTAGTCATCTAATTAATCTAGCAGCAAGTGTAAAATGAACACTGCATGACCAGTCAATGTCCATGTTAAGGTTAATTCATCAATTACCGTTCAATTGTGTAGCGTTGGTTCAGTAAAACAGGTGGTAACCAGCACCTAGCCAACTGATTGTATGCTAGTGGTAGCTAGCAATGCTAGCACTAGCTAATGTTGTTATGATATGTCAAGTTGATAATTTGATAATGTCTCCCTTCAGCTTCAATGCAGATTATAGATCAAGCTAGGCTCAGGTCTCTGCAATGTCAATTGGAAAAAGTTGCAGCTTGCTTGTTGAGTTTCAGTTTTTTTTAGTCAGCATGATCAGAGCCACAATGGCTTGCCACATAATCCATGTTGAAAATCTTCCAGCCTGTACTGTATGAACAGTATTTTGTTGCTGTACAGTGACTATCTCAAAATTGGTGGGTCGTAAAGTAGCGTAAACATAGCTAGCACCTTAGCAAGCAGCTTCCATCTTATCATCAAATAATTAGATAGAAAAAGGCTCAAATATTTGAAAGGTACATTTGGTAATATGCTGAGGGTGTCTGCAAGCCTTCCTGATGAGAAACGGAGTATTAGTAGGCTAACTATAACTGATAAACAATACATTTAAACGGACTTTCTAGAACTTTAGACGTCTCGTCTAGACACGCTGTGTAGGATCAGTCCCTGAATATGATGCCAGAGCTTTCATCTCTACTTCCTCCGTATACAAGTTGGCCACTATAGGTGAAACAGATGAACCCATAGCACACCAATGCTTCTGCCTGCAGGTTTCCAGTGCCAGAGGAAGCGAAGCAGCCCGAGAGCATCACTGAGCCACCACCATGCTTCTCTCTAGCCAGGGTGTTCTATTTAAGCATATGCTTCATTCTTCTTCCTTCAGATATGCCGCTGATCCATAGGCCCCACAAAGTTCCAATTTTGTTTCATCACTCCACAGAACAGAATCCCAAAACCTCTTTGGCTTATTTATATAGCTCAGAGCAAATTGGAGTCGATTTTTTTAGTGCCTTAGAGTCAGTAGTGGTGTACGACTAGGAGTTTGGGCATGGAACCATTCAGCGTTTAGTATGTGCCTTACTGTGAAAACTGAAACCTCAGTGCCTGCTGCAACCAAGTCTTGCGGCAGGTCTTTTGAAGCCAGTCGAGGGTTTCTTACTACTTGTCTCCTCAGGACTCTAGTGGTAGCTGTTATAGTCTCTGTGAGGACACTGAAGGTTAGGCATCATGGGACCTTACAGAAGGACAATGATCCCAAGCCTACATAAAAGTCCATTAAGGTTTGGTTTCAAAAGAAGTCCTGGACGATACTAGTGACCATCACAGTCACCTGACTTGAACCCCATTGAAAATCTTTGGTGGGATTTGAAAAAGGCGGTTGCAGCACGCAAACCAAAGAGTATTAGTGAGCTGCAGGCCTTTGGCCATGAGGAATGGGCTAAGATTCCTCAGGAACACTGCCATAAGTTGGTGTCTGGCGATGCATCACGTTTGCAGCATGTCATAACAGCAAAATGGTGCTCTACCAAGTACTAAAGATGATTGTCCTGAGGGTCTTTTATAATTTTGAGACTGCAGCAGTTATTAAAAGCAGCATTTTATGTCAAACTTGGAAAAACCACCTATAATAGTTGTGTTGAGTTATTTAAAATATTCTTGTTCGATTGTTTTTTGTAAATAGTAGCTAGTTTGCATATTTGAGTAATAAACCTGATTTGTAGTGACGGTTGAATCATTTTGTTTGTCATGAGGGGGTTTAATAAGTTTGAGACTGCAGTAGTCATTAAAAGCAGCGTTTTTATTGAATTTGGAGAAACCACCTGTAATATTAGATGTGTTGAGCTATGCAAAATGTTTTGTTAATTTTTTTTTGTAAACAGCGTCTAGTTTTTATATTTGATTAATAAACCTGATTTGAAGTTTGGAGGGTTGAAAATGTTTTATTGCAACTGTATAGTCCTGACCAGCTACAATCCTGCTCATTTGTGTCTGACCCACACACTCTTACTCGCTAGGACAAAGTGACAAGCTAAGGTAATTTTCCCATTATTGTTGTCACTATTATATCTGTCTTAGGATATAGCCGTTTATTGTAAACTTCACCACTCACAAATGATTATTGTAGGCTTGGCATACAACACAGAATTTTTGTGTCCTTGACACAAATGTTGTGTCCTTGAATTTTGTGTGTCCTTGACAGTTAATCTGCAAATTGATTTCATTTAACAATTTCAAACATTTAATGTTTCCATTCAAATGTAATTATTATCCATTTGCTTGTCTGCATAACTTAATGTCAATATCTTATTGGGGGACTAATAATGATTGAACTTCTTACAGAAGAACATTCGACTAACCACAATGCCATTAGCCGAAAGTAATCAAATACCAATCCACAGCACACACACACAAACATATGTAATATATATGTGTGTGTGTGTGTGTGTGTGTGTGTGTGTGTGTGTGTGTGTGTGTGTGTGTGTGTGTGTGTGTGTATGTATAGATGTATGTATATATATATATGTATGTATATGTATGTATATATATATATGTATATG
>OMLC01036871.1:0-10662 GCA_900302585.1 Regalecus glesne
CTGTGAGATCGGACCAGACAAGGTAGCCTTCACTCCCCACATGCATCAATGAGCCTTGAGCAGTTGTCCTTCAATAGAACACATTTGGTAGGTACTGACAACTAGATACTAGGAACACCTGTCATTTTGGAGATGCTCTGACCCAGTTTTAGAGCCATCTCAATTTGGCTCTTGTCAAAGTGGCTGAGATCCCTATGCTTAACCATTTTTCCTACTTCTAACACATCAACTTCAAATCTGTTCACTTGCTGCCTAATATATATCTCAGTTCTTCCCAGGTGCCATCAATGTCCTTCAATTACCCATTGGTGGTCTTAATGTTTTGGGTGATCGCTGTGTAAGGACTTGTGTTGTGTATTGAAGTTTCTCTGGGGATACATAATCATGACTGTGTGTGAAAAGTGAGCACATTTAGTCAGATGTACGCTAGATGAGATTTAATGCATAACTGCCAGATTGACCTCAGATCTAGAGTTCAGTGGGGAATTTGTGTTTATATGTTAATGCTGATGTGGCTGCAAAAGGTATTTGCTCACGCTATACATGTGAGTCTGTGATAGGATTCAGCAGGTGCCTCCGCATACACAGCAGACTAAATAAATGAATAAATAGGAAAATTAATAATAAACAGATAAATAAATAGATATATAGAAAATGTTTCACAAGGATGGAGAGCATAGACAAGAAAACTAGCAGTAGTCGAGAAAAGCACTGTGACAAGATTCCATCAAAACACACTGCGAGGCTCAGAAGCCTATCAGCTTATCAGAGGCAACGGCAGCCCCGTCTGAACAACTAACTCCCTCTCAACTTTTGATGAGGCCAATTACACAGACAGATGGCCATTTTCCTAGGGATGACACGGAGCAGCTAAGATCAGCTGTGTTTACCACAGTGTCTTTCGCAATTTGCCAGAAAGCAGGGCTCCTTAAAAAGAGCACTCCAGTCACCGCATACCAGACTTGTCTGCTTGTCAACGGAGAACTAAGTGCCACAGGAATGCTTTCTCTTCATGGCATTAATGATCGATAATGCAGGACTCTAGTCCTGTAACAACGCTGTCAGGTATGACTGCTAACCGGTTACAGGCTGACTACATTAGACTGGTACAGGGTTGAGATTACAGCATTGTATAATAAATTATGATGATTATATAGGCTACAATTATGTATAATGTAAAACCATTAAACTATAGCTAAAAAAAATAGACTAATGGTGCAGAAGGGAGTTCAGCGATAGAGGCATCACCCATAGGATATACAATTTTAATTGCAAGTAAAGGGTCAGACAGATTTTCCAGTTTTCCTCTCCACTCTCAGTCCCTTAGAGATTATCTGGTATGATGAAGGGTCGGATACCAAGCTTTACAGATGTCGTACTTGACTAATTTATTCCCCCGAGTGAAATATTTAGAGGCTGTGGTAGCTCAGTAATACAATGAGCTTTGGAAACTGAGATGTTGCGGGTTCGAACCCACCGTGGGTCATCAGAAGTCCGTGTCCACCCCCACAACATAGGGACTAATTGTAACATGTCAAAATGGACATCTCATTCCCTAAGTGAGATGTTTATTGGAATAATATGAGCCCAACGCGCTGGTAGAATTTCCTCAAACTGGCAATCTTCATAAAGCTGTTTTAGGTCAACCAACTCAACAGATGATGGACCACAGATGCAAAAAGGAAGGGGGGTGTGTGTCTAGGTCCTCCTCCTAAGATCAGTTGCAGGCAGAAGGAACTGCACATGTAAGAAACCCAAATGCAGTGGTCCATCTCCTTTTGTGATCTTCCCAATTCTTTTAGGTATGCTCATACATCACGAGACCATTTAGCTTCATTTCATTGAGCTTCCAAGGACAGGATGTTGTGTTAGAGTAGAAATGCTTATTTTGTTATCATGAGCTGTAGAAATAAAATTGACTTCACTTGAGATTGGGAAGAATCCACGACATTGCACAATTAAACAAGATGTAATTCTACAGAAATGGCCCTTTAAATACCATGTGATATGCATAATGAAAAGTGCCACTAAGTCATCTTAGCATAATCCATCATTACTATACTCACATAAAACCCTCAGCTAAGGGATGCGTCGCACCTGTGAAAAGGTGGATATACTCCTCACGCAGGTTGATGAATCTCAGGCTCTGCTCATCTGTCCCTGTAGATAACAAGATATAAATCCCTTTTATAGGCCGTTTTACGAGTGAACAAAAATGACATTTATGCATTTCTATACATTTCTATACACATATTCATAAAGACCAGACTATTACGACATAAACTAGGTATTACTCGCACTGGAAGACCTTCTTTGGTTGTTTCTCAACTGTTTTTCTCATCCTATATGTTTTAGCATCACACTGAGCAGCTTTTATAAGGTAGGCTGCAGTGATATAATGCATTTTGATAACCTCTACAGCCTATATTCTACATATTTCACCAAGCCTGCCAGTCTGCGGACATTTGGATTCAGCCTGTGCCTGCACTCAAGGATCACTAAGTCACAGATGCCATGAATTGATAATTTAGGTCAATGAGGTTAGATGACCTTTAGTTTTAGAGCGCTCTGATGAAGGCCAAAAGCCAATGTTCTTAAGATTCCTTTCTTGTTACACCCCATCCCACAAAGGCTTTTTTCATTTAGACCCACACAAGTACCTGGGACGTGTTTTTCCCCCTATGCCATTCCAAAAGCCCTTGTTCCCTTACTGATGAAGTTCTGCTCCAAGAGCTTCATCAAGACATGGGAAAGTAGCCTTTTCCCTCCCACATGACTTATATGGAGACAATATACAAATTAATTGATAATAAGGTCATCTCCCTTGTTCATGGAACTTTCAAGGAGGCTGTTATCAGTGGGAAAAGTTCACAACCAGTGAGAAGAGGAAATATAGGCTCACAAAGGGCTGAAAGAGACATCACACAAATAGATAGCTTGTGTCAGTGGTTTCAACCGGTGGTAGGCTAACTGAGGTACCCATAGGTAGTACGCAAGAAGATTGATAAACAACCTATTTAATAAGCATAATGTGTTTATAAGGCATCATTTAGTGGACTTTATTATCTAAATCAACGTATTATAGCAGCCACTCACCCACAAGACGATTAGCAAGTTAATACAGCCGTGACTCACGGCGATCTCACCGATGTTGGTATGAATGTTTACCGTGTCGTTGCTAGCCAGATGACGACGTCACTTTTCTGCGACAGACTGTGGTTGTGATCGTTGGTGATAAATAAACGGAGGGTTGTCCTGGCTCTTCAACACACAAGTAAGTCCCCGTCTCCTTTCTTACGCACATCCTACAGTATGTTTGACATACTACATACTTTCAGGTGTACTAGAATTAATGCTGGTGTGTGTTCGGATGCGGCCAAACCCTTAAAAGAAGCCTGAGATTTTAAAATGCTTATATTTAACCAGACACTTGTTTTCTCCATTGGGGAGAGAGTTTCATGGTTCTGCTCTCCCACTCAGGTGCATCCTCAGCGCAGCTTAATCTGCTCAGAAATATGAAGTTGTTTGAGTTATCGTATGCAGGTAGCTAGTTTTGGGCAGCTGTTCCACATTCTACTTATTCCACCACACCTGCTTCGCTTCACACTCAACCCACCTGGTTGCCTTTCATCCCCATTGAACACTGCAGAATATGAACACCATCCTCTCTCCTTTGTGTCTCTGGTGCTAAAACTTCGCATCTCCGTGATCCATTTATAGTCCCTCTTGCTTATGTCTATGCGTCGTCTACTTCGACTTCATGGTGTGGCTAAGCAGCTGTTTGCAGTCGGAGAGAAGGAGCGTCCTCCTGGTTAGCTCACAACTGTTGGCACTATGTGCCTCTCCGCCGTATAGAGGCTCTTACTCCTTGAGATTTCAAGGGACAGATCTCCTGCGTTCTTCTCTTAGTTCTGTAAGAATTCATGGTCTAGAGTCTGGTAGTGCTAGTGTAAAAATCCCCCAGCCCCTTGCATCTTTTATCATTTGCAGAGCGCCCCACCTCTACAACTGAGCTGAAAATGGTGCCATATTCTCATCTTTACCGTGGGTTCACTCAAGCGTGCACAAATCTCCATATTATTTGCACTGCTATTCCAGCATCACTTTGGAGAAGATTTTAAAAAGGGGAAAGATCATCCAGTTTGTGTTTTGCTTGCACCGGGAATAATTGCTGAGAGAAATAAGAATGGGGGAGCCTTTTCGTGTTTGCGAGCAGTCTTGATTTCTTTTGACAGCATAGACGATAACTCTCCGCAATGGATTTTTCTCTTTCAGGACTGAAGCCTCTCACCTGTGAAAGAGCACAGGCAGGGCTCTATGGCCAAAGTCAGTCTCAAGTGGCATAAGATGTTCATTTGACAGCTGCACTTCCATGATGTCATTCTTCTTACCCACTGGTTGGAGTTATGCTCCTATCAGAGAGACTAATAAAAAAACATCCATGTTCTCAGGGGCTTGCCTGGGTTGACATAATCAAGTTGATGTTTGCTCAATTGGGATGATATGATGGGTTGGAGGAATTGGCAGATGATGCTGCTGTCTGGATCTACACACATCAGATGTAGAAGCTCTGTTATATAGGTTTTCTCACTGTTTTTAGTCATCTGGAACTGCAGCTGCATTTCTTGTATAACGTGCAAGCGTATGGTGTGTAATTTCATCCACCGGTAGCCACCTTGAATCAGAGAGCTGCTAAATCTTCAAAGGTGTTTAAGTCACATTGATCACTCTGTAGATTGCCTCATATCGCTCGGGTGACACCAAGAGGCATTTGAGAATGACAAGTAGGTCTTATCCTAGAGATCATCTACCCCACATACCATGGAAGAACATGCACATAGCTGTAGAGGGGGAAAACACACTTTGTATAGATTTTTAGGATTGTGAGTCTGAGATAAGGAAATGAGAGTCACTATATTTAGTCATTGTATTCTTACAATTAAATTTGTCCTCTGCTTTTAACCCATCCTATTGTGTGGGAGCAGCGGGTAGCTGCAGCAGTTAGGGGTTCAGTGTCTTGCTCAAGGACACTTCACCCAGTATAAAGGAGCCCAGGGTCCAATCAGCAACTTTTCCATTACTAGATGACCCGCTCTACCTCTGGAGAATCAATCCTGACACACGTTGCATTGCAATAATCTGTTCCCAGACCAATTCACTGGTCAACTGATAGCTTATTGTCTTCAAAAAATCTTAAAATATTCCCTTGTAAAAGGTCTCGGAGTCCCTTTCTGGAATGTCGGCTATTCCTACAAGAGGTTTAAAACCCTCGACTGCTCCTCAGTGTAGTAACTTACCACTACACAATGCTTGTTTCTTAGTGGTACCATCAGTAGTTTCATCAATAATAAGTGAGGATGGTATTTTCCAATCTAATCCATTAGCTTGTCATGCGCTGCGGGCCTCACTCGGTGAATTTTATGCAATTTGTTCTGTTCCTTCTCATCTGCAGGACTGACCAGACCCTGTTGAACATGGATGAAATGAATGGTATTATTTTCAGGGATATTAACATGGCTCTTACATTATCATGCTGCATAAAACAAGTGTATCCAGCACAGAATGAGTCAGAGTTAGAATCTTAATCATGACCTTAATGGTCCTATGAACATGAGCAATAATCACCATGAGACTGTGGAATCCAGAAATGACAAAAATCATATGCTGAATTATAAATAAGCGCCGAATAACTCCCCCACAAATACTATTACCACTCTTACCAATACACAAATGGGTTTGCTGCTCTAAGTCTCCACTGATGATATTAAAGTCGTACACAGAAACCAAAGCTTTAAGCTCTCCCTAAATCTGATTAGAGGCAGTCTCAGTAGAAGAGAGTGGGCTCTAAAATCACCCGTATCCCCCTTTTCAGAGCAATTGCCAGCAAATGGGATCTGCGAAAGGAAACACAGGGTGTGGGTAGACAGGTGAAGGTGGACAGTGGCTGCATGATAAGAACTGGACTAGATAGAGGAGTGGTGTTGCTTTCTTCTCAGGAGGACAGCAGGTATTATTAGGGAAAAGTAGCCATGCCCATTTGCACACAAATTTGCAGTACACCAAAGTGGCAATGCGGAAGAGAGAGGTCTGTTTTACGTGTCACGATGAGTCCCCATGTTGTGGGGCTGGAGAAGGACTTAGATGAAGCTTGCGGGATTAAGGCCTGAGACTCCACGGTGGGTTCAAACCCGCTGCCTCTGGCTCATCAGTTCCCAAAGCACGTGCTCTACCACTGAGCTACTGTGACTCCACAGTGGCAGTGCTGAAGTGTCGTGCACCTAATACTAAACAGAATGAGCCAGGGGCTTCGGTTTCGAGCTCACCACAGGGTGTTAGGAGGGGCAGACGGCCTTAATCCTCCACACCTGCCCTGAGACATAGTGGTGAACTGTCCAGGGTGAGATTGCTGAGATAGGCTCCAGCCTGTCTCTGCAACCCAACTTCAGATAAGTGGTTAATGATGGATGGATGGATGGATGGATACATACCTAGCTGTCGTGATAAAAACATTGCCCTACTTCAGGGTGACACGGCTCAGGAGGTAGAGCAGGTTGTCTAGTAATTGTAAGATTGCCGGTTCGATCCCCTGCTCCTTCAGAACATGTATTGAAGTGTCCTTGAGCAAGACACTGAACCCCTAACTGCTCCCTGGATGCTGCAGCTGCCCACTGCTCCCATACAAAAGGATGGGTTAAACGCAGAGGACAGATTTCATTGTAAGAATACAATGACAAACTAAAGTGGCTTTCCTTTATTTCAAAATCTACCACTGAATCAGTGTTGTCAAAGGCACTGTCTACCCAACAGCAGAATCCACCGGGTGTTATTTTCTTTCAAGTGTTTCCACTTCACTTTCAATCTATGGGGATGTCTAGTGAGAGGAAGGTGTAAGTAGGCCGTTCCAGGATGCAGGACTCTGGAGGTGGACAAGAAAAGAAGTGATAGATCCTTTCTGTCCAAATGAGAATCAAACAGAAACTCGCCAACTGCCGATCCGTGTCGAGGATTTCCAGATACAGTTCTGCAATTGTGCTCAGAAGTTTGAATTGTGTAAAGGGGAAAACACACAACATGGAAGCATCTGATAAATACATTAAAAAGACAGGAAACTGTAATGTGAGGCGCTGTATATGGTTTGAGTATATGAGAAATGGAGTAATCGGAGCTCTGGGAAGGTCAATACAAAGTCAGCAGTAAGCTCTGTAACAAGACTTTTACATTTAAGGGCATAATGTTGGTCCATACAGACAGACAGGCTGGTGGGCTGTAGACACTGTAATCTGCATACATACATCTGCTGATACTCTTGGACACACCTTCAGTGATGTTCTTTGGACCATCGGGTCTTTCAACGTCACACACCGTCCTCCAGGTGACCCAGACACCAGCTTGTGTCCAGATGGCTAGCCATCTTGAGGCCCTCTCTGATGGTGATACTGCAGATTCCTCTTCCTCTCTCCCTCAATGTCCAAATCACCGAAGGCTCTGGCTACAGAACGGGCTGCGAATCCCCTGCATCCAACCTCCACTGGGAGGTGTCTAGTGATGGCTAGATGCAGGCGATTTACAATCTATATCTATTTGCCCATGTTGCTTCTGGAAAAGAGAATCCAGATTGGTCACACAAAATAAAGTAGAAAGGAAACACACACACGCACACACACTCACCACACACGTCAGCCAGAATAGTGGGAAATGGGATAATGTCTGGAACTGTGTCAGACAAAGGAGACAGACTGGGATGACTGTTTGGGGGCCGAGGCGCCCAGCTCCACTTATTGACTGTTCCCATCAGTGCAGGCAGAGGTCCAAGAGAACAGGCTAGGCCTGGAAAGGCTCACAAGCTCCTCGCTAACCCACGAAACTGCCTCTAAGCCGGACTCGTAATTATTCTACTGTTAAGTAGCCAGGAACTCTCACCCTGCCTGCTGGGATTCTCACAAATTTCCTAAGATACACCAGAGGCTTCCCGGGTTGTACCTGTTGAACTGCTTTCCCAGAGAAAACACAAACAGGCTTAAGTGTTTTTCTAGTGAATTAAATTTCCTTGCTATGATGCACATCCAGTGATCGATCTCCTTTGGCTGCCAATGCCTGAAACAGCAACACAGCGTGATGCTTTAATCTGGATGTGGATATTCTTATTGGACCATGCTTCTTCACAATTCAGGGTCCCGGAGGAAAAACGATCTGAGGATGAAAATTTGAGAATCCTTAGCATGCAGAAGATGATGACACTGCCCGTAATTTACCCCTAACGCTTTCAATCCCCACACCCCAGCGGTCTGCTGATGTGAGGCATTCATTGTAAAGCACTTTGGAGGTCGCTCGACTAGAAAAACACGATTTAAAAAAAAAACAAGTCCATTTAACAGTGAGCAGTCCACATGTGTTAACCTATCAGGTCCATTTGACAAAGTGACATGGTCCCCACAAGAGGTTTACAAGTGAACAATGCATAGAGCCAGTCCATGTATAGAGCAACATGACACAATGTCACAATTTTATTTAGCAAACACTTTTATCCAGAGCTACACACATTTGAGAGTTAGTACAACACGAGCAAGAATCTGGTCAGGACAAAAGAATGGGAGTGAGGGCCCAAAAGCTAAGCTCCAGTCCAACAGGACATAGAGACCATCAGGCAGGGCCCAGAGGGAATGTGAATAGAGGCAGAATCAACTCTTTTTGTCATAAAGTCCATCAAATGCAGATATGTTCAGGAAAGAGCTGGGTGGTTTTCAGCTTTTTCTTAAAGATTGAAAGGGACTCACAGGATCGAATGGAGTTTGGTTGCTCGTTCCACCACTGGGGAACCACAGAAGAGGAGAGTCTAGCTAGTAGTGACTTAGGGCCCTGTTGTGGTGGTGGTGATGGTACCAGGCGCCTCTCGTTGGCAGAGCATAGTGAGTGGGAGGGAGTGCAGATCGGAAATGAGGGAGTCAAGGTAGCCTTAGAGCTGTTTTAGTTGCGGCTTAACTCGATATGCACAATATAATTGCTGCTGTAAAATTACACACAGTCAGTCAAGACCGTATTCAAATGCACAAACGACAACTCACCTTGATCCAGTTATTTGCAGTCACTAAAGACCGAGGCAATACAAAGGAATGCAGATGTGAGGGTTGCAGTGAGTCTTGTGATGTTTAGCGGTATAGATTTATGGGATTAGCTATAGGTATAAAGCCATACCTCTGAGTCACACAGCTTGGGCTCAAAACACACACACACACACACACACACACACACACACACACACACACACACACAGAGACGAGGCTACCTACCTCTTCAAGGTGAACATTCTCAGGATTAAGAAAATGTCATAACCCGAGATTTTCAGCGCACGTCAAATATGGACGAGAGCTCAAAGGAAGCCTGAATAACATATCTGTCAGTGTGCTGCAGTAAATCTGACAGTCTGAGAAGCGTTGGATGAAGACAAGCAAAGCAAGAAAACAACTGCTAACAGTATATCTTAATTAGCTTGTCAGTAAAACCGTAGGCTGCTCAGGTTTTTTAAACTATTCTGACAGACACAGACTTGGCAAGATTATACCTCGATGGTGACGTTTTTTGTTTGGGTTTTGATAAGAGAATGAATAATGTTGTCTTTATGTCCTAAATAACGCTGGGGAAGTATTTGGAAGAGATCAAAACACACGGGAGAATGGACGCACTTGTGTGAGTGAAGCTGTGGCGCACAGTTCCTCATGCGACAGTGCCACCCAGTGGCCAGTCAGGAGCTGGAGGTCCAGCTTTCCTAACTTCTTCCATTCTTCCAGAAGTTTTAAGATGCGAACGGAGAACCGAGTCTGTTTCTTATTTACTCAAATGAGGCGGACGTACACAGGCTCACGTTGTCTAGCTGTTCTGACGGGAAAATGAGAAGTAATGTGCTTTAAACGACTCCATGGATTTAATGATCCGGGGGCTGTTCTGATCAGCTGTCGTCAACATGCTGCAAATGGGACCCTTAAAAGATCATTTCTCTCTGCTCAGTTCCTCGGAAATTAAACGTGTCAGCCTGGCAGCACTGAAGCCACGAGTTACAATAGCAAAAAAGAGCAGTGATTCTTTTTAAACCTGAAACTTAGACTTTGTCTTGTAAGTGAAGAATATGCAAAATAATGTTCACTAAGAAGCAGATGTACCCCCCCCACACACACACACACACACACTTACACACCTATAGCACTAGAACACCATCAGGGGTCAAACTGGGAAGTCTTTGGTCAAATACAAAACTCCCAGCAAATCCTGGTAAATAGGAAATAAGAAGGTGATTGTTTACTGACATGCGTCCTTCTCTTATCTGCATATGCACTTTTTTGTGGCTTTGTGTTCCCCCGGAGCTGCAGCATAGTTCAGGATCGTCCCCTCCATCATGTTCTTCATACTATATTGGCAATGAGAGCCCCTCACATTTTATCCTCGCAGCCACCACCCATTACCCCCGGACCTGACTACATTCATCCCCTGGCCTTTAACCATCAGCAACACACGAATCACCCCGATTTAATCCCATCTCCAACATTAATCCCAAACTCAGGTCCTAACCTTAGAATAGACCCTCAAAGACCTGAAGACCAGACAAAATGTCCTCACGCAGCAAAAATGTCCACCCTGATCATTTAATTCAAAATTGGTCTTCATAAAGAT
>OMLC01036872.1:0-10611 GCA_900302585.1 Regalecus glesne
CACTGCATGATACCAGTGAGCAGCTGCAGTACCCGAGGACCAACTCTATCTGATGTGCAGTGAGTGTTCTGGTGCAAAATGGCTGCCATGCATCTCTCAAGTGGTGGCTACTCTTTATTGGTGGTTGAGGTGAGTTTCCCTCATAGGCTGTGAAGAGGTTTGAGCGTCTAGATAAAGTGGTTTACAAATGTAAACATTACTATTATTATCATTATCATGAAGTCATAATTGAAGGCCCAATCCACAATTGACGTAGAGAGTAGCCGTCCACCCCACTTCTGCCACGATTTCGCTAATACTTCGCACAAATTGTTTACCTTGCAAATGAGCAAACCAGCCAATATCGCATCACTTTCACTTCCTTTTGAATTTTTCATTTGTCTCGATTTTTAAAACGGATTAACAATGTTTACCTAATGGCAATATACTGCATGCTTTTTTATTGTCAGTGGAGCCCTTATATTACACAGGCCTCCACATAGACATGGCTGCACATACCATTACGGTTTATACATTTAATGAGAAACAAACACACATAAACAAGTCAACATAAACTGTTTCTACTCCTTTGCAAACAAACAAAAGAAAGCAGGAAAGAAGGGACAGCACATCCTGTGAGTTCTGAGCTGATATATAGGATGATGTAACACAGGAGATGAACCTAGATATAGATACACACACACACACACACACACACGCACACACTTTATAAAGTTTCATCATTTATATGTCAACATGTTAGCTTTAAGTGTAAAATTCAATCTTTTTCTAAAACAATTTTTGGGGGGGCATTTCCACTTCAATTTCATAGGATTGTCAAGAGAGAGACAGGAAAGGCAGGGGAGAGACGGCTGACATGTAGCAAAGGGCCTGGGTCAGATTTGAAACTAGGCCACTATGGTAAGGACTCAGCCTTATGTGATAAGTGCTTAAGCATGTGAAAAATTTGCAAGTATGATCATAATTGCACATTTTTATCTTTTCTTCTTTGATTTTTTCCTCTTGCTTCCATAAATAAATGAATGCCATTAAAGTAAATGGATTTTGAATTTTGCTTTATTTACATTTGCATTTTTGATATTTGCTGATAAATGTATAATTTTCTGTACATATGAGACAAACATAATTATGCACTAAAAGTATAACATTGAGACAATATATTATTTTGCACACCCCTCTGGACCTTACACATGGGTACACTTTACACCAAAAGATAGGCCTCTTATTTTCCCCAAGTTCATAGCTAATGAATTATGCATGCCTTTTCATAAATCAATTCATCTAAAATATGCATTAGAAGAGCCTCCTATGTTCCAGAAGAGAGACGATATGTTTATATTCCCTGATTCCTCTGCATTTCTTCATAAGCTCTGACGTGTTAACAAAATATGAACTGCAGGGACAATAAACAGGCGTCCAGCTTCTCTCTCTCACCTTGATATACTAAATTAGAGAATTTATCAGAAGCACAAGTGCATCCAGGGAACCTGTGTGAGTTAGAAAAACCCCTGGGTTTCTGAGGTGGAATTTTCTATCTGTTCTTGGACTGAAATATGCATCTCAACCATATACTGGGCAGCACTGGGCTCAGTGGTTAGAACTGTTGCCTCAGATCAAGATGGTCCTGGGTTTGAATCCCAGGCCATCCTCAGTTCTTTCTGTGTGCAGTTAACAAGTTTTCCCCATTTCCACGTGGGTTTCCCCTGGGTGATCTGGTTTTCTCCCACCATCAAAAAGACATGCACATTCGGTTTAATACCCCTGCCTGTGCCCCTGACCAAGGTAATAGGAAGAAGAACTTGAGTTGGTCCCTCAGTGCTGCAGCTGCCCACTACTCCTATACAATAGGTAATAGACTTCTCTGTGGGTTGTCACCTTGTCACAGTGAAGTTTGCATGGTCCTGTTACCCCAACAGCAATGCTGCCTGATGCTATTCTCCAGATAGTCACCCATGGCAGTAAGGTCAAGGGGGAGGTCCCTGACAAAGAGCAACCCAAGACCTCAACAGTGGAAGAGGTTGGCTGACTTTTGAGAAGCATCACAGCTGGGAAGGCAGATGAAGGCTATAGCAGATATCCCCCCAATCATCATGAACTTCATGCCACTGGACACTCAACCAGATCTGTCAAGGACCATATGGTGGCTATCTGTGCATCAGTCTCCCCACGTTAAAAAAAGCCACACACAGGGGTCCTCCATAAGAGACCCATTCCCCAAAGGGGACGACAGTCACATTCACTTCAAGTGACAGCCGATGACACAAATGCACTTTGATGATATTATAAACAATAGCAAATAACAGTATCTTCTCCTATGAATCCTTTTCTTCCTAAATACTTTCCAATTTCATTTGGAGCTGAATGAATATAGAAATGCACATGTGATGCTTTATATTTTGTATATATACTTTGAGAACGTTTGACCGGAGTTTCTCCAGGCATAAGTTTGGAGCTCACAATAAAAATGTTCACCATTGATAAAGCTGGCCTTCACTCTAAACTGGAGATGAAGGGAGGGCGCTGAAGACGGCCTTTTGACACTCCAGATATATTTTGCAATCTGTAATAAGCTACAGATGGGAAGTTTCTGATGGATGGAGAAATAAGATGGTGGGAGGGGCCGGCATGGTGATCAACAGATGGGGGAGGGTCATTGTTTGATGCTCCAGAATATCCCCATTAATGCCGTCTGATACTTCAGTATCCGAAAAGTGAGCCTGCACAGAGGGGGCTGTCAGCCTTACTGCTCACGACCAGCAGCTGCTTTAGCAGCTTGATCATTCATGCAAAACAGGAGAGTGGGAGGTGACCTTACGGGACCGCGAGGACGGAGATAATGCAATAGGTTCTTATGAAAGAGCATGACAATCAACCCACACATAAATGTTTGAGTCATCAAAGTGTAAAGCACCACAAATGGTGAAAAAGGTATTGATAAGGCTTTGATTAGCTTGATCACCTGCATTTCATCAAAGACATATACGCTGTTGTAGAGATATTTAATCTACTTCGTACCAAGCTACAGATTACCTTGCAAAACACCTCAGTCAAAAGCAGTTTTTGCAATACTTTTTTGATACACTTTTCAACTTTGCTGTGAGTTACTGAGATCGAGAGGCAAAAAAAATAAACAAGGCAATGATTTATAATGGTAAAATATGTTGTATTTACAAATAGATGTATTGGATTATATAGAGATACAATATGTATATATATAATTGAAAATAGAACAAAACTATACAATCTATGATGAATAGTTAAAAAAGGGTACAAATAAAAAGTGTATACTTCCTCCTACTCCTTTTTTGAACAGGCTAACTATCATTTGTTTATATGTCTTTCTTTTTGCTGTCATTTTTTCTATCTTCTGTGTGTATAGATAGATAGATTTATACATATATGTTAAATGAACAGATATATGTGTTTTTATACTTCTTCAAAAATAAAAAATAAATATTTCATTCAAGGTATCAATGGTTCATCTGGAATCCATGAACAAGGTTTGTGCCTTTGTAGGCTCTTGACTGAAAAGATCATTTTTGAGAGAATATTATCCATCCTTCCATTCACTCATCCATCTGTCTGTCTGTTCATCTATTCATCTATCATCAACTACATATTAAAAGTCGGGTGATGGGGTCATGCTGGATCCTATCTCAGTGCTAATAGGGCAAAAGGTAGGGATACACCCTGGACAGCTCACTATTCCATCACAAGGCTTGAGCAGTTATTGATTCCACATTTTACTCAAGGACACTTTGACACACTTTCTGCAAAGGCCAGGGAACAAACCATCAATCTTTTGATTACTAGTTGACCGCCCGGGATCGTTATTAATTTTGTGAATATTTTAGTGTTACAATGTGGCAACAGTGTCACAAATACTTTCATTTTCTTCTCCCGTTTTGTTCCACCATAGTGGAAGCAAGAGGAAAGGAAATCCCTCACTTACTGCAGGGCAGAGCACTCTGTTACGCAACAGAAGCCCCATCAGTGAAGTTTGTAATTGTCTCTCACACCACCATAGTGTTATATCTAGTCTACAATACTCACTTTTGATATTCACAGTTGTTCCAATGAGACATTACACCATTGTACGTGATGCAAACTAAGCTAAATTCTTTCTGGAGGTGCTTAAGGGTGTCAGACATTTATAGTCGTAAACCACCCACACACACCATCACTCACATGGTCACTCAACCACTCTTTCACAAACACACACTCATTTAGCCTGTCTGTCCAGCAAGGGGGGAAAAACAGTGGTTTCTGGATGATTATGCTTTGATGAGGCTGCTACAGTAGAAGTTTGACATTCCACTGGCACAGCATCAGAGACCTATAGTTCTCATCATATCAGCCCACCAAGCCCAGATAATAAAACACGACTAAACTGAAATAGTCCATTATGCTGATTGTTCTGTTGGCCGGCACTACTACCAATTACATGTACCCACTTTGATCCAAAACTACACTCGATGCATTATAACTATTAAGGTTTCCTTCTATTCCAGCGTACTCCTGCACAAACAAGGGAATAACTCCCATTGAAGAATAAGCTTTATTCATGTCATTGTACACGCATACAACAAAATTGGCCATCTACATTTAACCCATCCTATTATATTAGATTCAACATGTATGTCGTTTAGATGGTGGGATCAAACCAAAGCACTAAGAGTAAATTCACACAGAACAGACCTGGGATGGGATTCGAACCCGGGACCTTCTCGCTATAAGGCAACAATGGTAACTGCTGTACCACCCAATGGTTATGGCTATGCTATGAACGTACTCCCCTTAAATATTATCTCTCTCTCCCTTCTGCACTCCTATGCTTGCATTAATTTCTTCCCACAGATGGTTTGCTGTGGTCACATTGTGCAACAGGTGCGAGTCTGTTAGTGTGTATGTCTCCTGTGCGTGAGTGAAAGAATTCCTCTGACAAATACAGAATTAACTTTAAATTAACATCATTGTCTGCTATTATTGGAAGTGAAATTTAAAAAAGTGAAATATCCACAGTGCAGAACGGACATGAGAACAAGTTATTTCCCTGTGACTAACACCATATCTGCATTACATATTAAAAAGTCCGGTGTTCGGTCTCGAGGCTCTAAATGTCACCGTAAGGATGGGACATATTACTCATCACAGAGCTGGCTGTGGGATCACCCATTTTGACTCAGGTTTCTCCGGTTCCCCTTTGGATTGAAACGGCTTTCCAGGCATGATGCCAGGATCCCAAGAAGAGGTCACTGATATACATCCCATGGCACTGAATGGGACTTCAGAGCAGGAAGAGACGCAAAAGAAAAAAATAAAAGAAGAAAATAACAAAATGTTCAAGGGCCTTGGCACCCAGCCCGAGTTTTGGAAGTTACCATAGGTGGAATCATTAAAGATTATCAGCAGTCTGCTGTTAAGTGTCAGCCTCTGTTACAGGCGATGTGAATGTGAAGATGTTGACAATAATACGGGGTGTTGATCTGTAGGTCATAGATCATTTGTCTGGGTTGATTTAGGCGCACACAAAACACACATGTATGCACACATGTGCACACACACACACACACACACACAAACACACACACACACACACAGACTACAGCCACTGGGCTCACAACGGAGTCCGATAAGGCCCCCAGGCAGTTAAAACAACATTCTGTGCATGAACCAGCTCCTTACTCATACTACCACCCACAGAACAGACTCAGGGGGTCAAAGACACATCCCACACACTGTGGGTTCTTTGAAAGGAAAAACAGTCCTGTCTTTGAATGCGGCCCACCATTCAGAGCTGAAAAAGAAAATGCCTCAATATGATCCCCTGGCCCTAAAGCTGCAGTTTTAGCACATTGCAACATAAACAGTCTTAGCTGAACTGACATCAGACAGACTCGAGGGTTCGTATTATAATTGTTAAGAATCTCACTCCAGCTAATTACTGTTCCATGCCATATGCACTTCGGTGGCACAGAAGAGATGATGTATGCTTTCATTATGTTGTGCGAGACAAGACTGTGGCTCAAAGGTATGGATGAAAGGCTTCAGCCATTTGTTGTTGACCCTCCAAGGCTCCCAAACATAAGGCCTCCAACTCATATATTTTCAAGATACCAATCACAGGATAAAGGGCAGACCGCTCTACCTCCTCTCGCCAGAGTGAAGCTGACTATATCATGCAACCCATTCCCTATAATAATCCCTCGCCTCTGGCTGCATGATGGAAATCATCAATATCCAAAACACTGTCAACTGCGTCTGAATGGTTCAGTCGATAATGGGCGTTTTTTTCTCATCTCCCATCGAAGGGCAAGTTTTCTCCTTAGTAACGATCCTGCAAACAAAAGCACTCCTTGGGGGCATTGTTCACTTAAGGCAAAATGACAAATACAGCACTCATCCTTCTCCACAATTATCATGTGTCTTCTGCGGTAAAGATGGACCATCAGGTGGCTGGATATGACATCATGATTTGTGGGATGTTTTGTAAATTACTCAATTCTCGATTGAGACAAAGATTTCAAACAGGTTCGCCGTCATCCCTTCCAGAAGTTTGTCACATTTGTTTGGTGTGACTTTCAGAGGTGGTTGGCAAGAGGTGAACGATACAGTGCCAGGGAAAATATCCCTCCGCCTCCACCGCTCTTTGCCAGGATACCCCTCACTGACCCGGTTCTTCTGTGAGACAGTGATAAACAATGCAAAACCAGTAATTTTTTCCCTGCTCGGGGATGATAGGCAGCATGACACTACGGGACAGCAATTTGCCTAATAGACTCCTGCCGCCTAGTCACTTGCCTCGAGTCTCATCCATTTAAACTTGTTGAACTCTGTTAACTTTCTCATTGACTCAGAGAGGCCTATGCAGATGTCTTCGATTCCCTCCTTGTTGGGCTTTAGCAGGAAATGTATAGATTAAAGGTCAAGTGACGAATCTAGCAATCGGTGTGATGATAAAAGAGCAAGCATCCACTATCCATTTCGGTGGAAAAGAACAATGGCGTGATGAGGGATGAACATGTATAACAGGGAGAGAGAACAAGACGGAGAATATACTTTAAATACCCTCCCTCGACTAACGACCCTGCACCATTGAAATTATGAAATAACTTCGCATAATATGGTCTTTCTGCTGAGCATCGTCTTTTCAAATGATCATTAAAATATGCTGAGTTACTAAAATGCTGATGATTTGCAGGCAATCAAATATCCATCTCGGTGCTTTTTAAGACAATGCCACAAAACCACAAATAACACAAAATTACACTTTTAAATTGAGTGCAGTGAAAACGTCAAACATCCCATTTTTATGCAGATCTGCGCCAATCGTTCCCATTAAATTTCTGTGGAGAGCAGAAGCGTCCAACTTCGCGCCTAATTTGAGTAGACATGACGTCACCAACGAGGGTTGACATGTTCAGTTCGCCTTTATTGCAGCAACTCGAGACGCCAGAATAAAATGTTGGCCTTTCACATTTCTACAAAAAATAGATTTGTTAAATTCTCGACATTCCTGACCACAAAATTAAGTTTCATGTCAATACTTCAATGTATAGCCAATGTTGACCGAAGCCTGCATCATGTGATTTTGAGGTTTCTGTCTGCGAAAGGAAACCAAAATGGCTGACATTCCTTTAATCAGTAGACGATGCAATATTAAAAGAAAGTTTTAGTATCAAAATACACTCTTATGACATTACCGGGTCAAGATGCTCATTTTATTTTCCTAACCTTTCTTCATTGTGTTTATATTAACTTTAGCTTGTTGGTTTACACAAAGATTCTTTCAGGTCTCAGAAATTTGTTGAAGTGCACTTTTGCAACAATGAACACAACCAACAAACGTTGTTTTACTATCCAAAATCAGTCACTATTATTTTAAATAAACCACCATTGAGATGTTTCATTTATCTTTTGGTTTGTAGTTTGGCAGTAAATATAGATTTAACTTACCTGTGGCGCTCAGAAACGCAGCAACCCAACAGCTTTCGACGGCTGGTTAGCCCCAGGGCAGGTGACCCGGAAGTAGTAATGGGAGTTACCGGTGACGTCATGACCCTTCCTGGTCATGCGGTCTCCAATAGCCAAGTTAATAGCAAGAATTACCCAATTATCTGCACGCAAAATTGGAGTAGTAACAATGTTAAAGTATAGAGTTGTGTTATTTGTACACATATTGAAGAGACCAGGATGAAGAAAGAAAGGAAAGACCCCAAGGACACTTTATCATGCCTTTTGCAGGGGCAGGGGATTGAACTAGCAACCCTCTGATGACTAGATGATCCACTCTACCTCCTGAGCTATTAACAAAATGAAACTTTTGTAATAGCTCATTTTAATGCCTGTAATCAAACTTGCACTGCTGTCAAATGCAGAAGGAAAAAGCAAGAAGTGGCAACGAGGAAACAGCCTTGTTGTGGCTACCAAACTGATTTAGTTGGTTAACTGTTATGGTTGATCATGTAACTTGCACCCGTGTTGTCCTTGTGCAGATCTGCTGACACAAAGGTCTTTAGCCTATAACTATTTCGTCTCAAATGGCTCTCCCTGCTGTGAATCATGAGACATGCAAAGGATGAGCAGTTTCCCCATTGGTGTCAGTAAATTACACAAAATCGGTGATCTTTACGATTGTGACCTTAAGAAACGCAGTAATTTAGATGAGCGAAGACATACGTGTAGAAGGGAACAGTCAAGTAACAAGAACTGCACTTTAAATAGCACCAGGGGCTTTGGCTGGAGACCACAAAACTTTATTATCCTCATTTATCGCTACTATCATGGGTCAAGTATCCATTACATGGAACCAGAATCACAATGAGGATGGAAAGCCCTGGACAGATAGCCTGATATCAGAGTACAAAATCTCTGGGACTTTGACACAAGTCAGCGAATGGGGTCCACACAGGCAAACTGGAAGCTACACTGTTTTCATCCTTCTTTTTCTTGCTCACATCTCCAAAGGTACTCTACCCTATCCGAGTCCCCCTTTCACTTCCCATTAATTAATTTGAATTCCAAATTGTCAAATAATGTAACTCTCTCTTTCCTTAGCTTGTCTCTATGGCTCAAATCAAGGGTTCCCATGTGTGAAGATACTTTCCAACATGAGGCCTTTGGCCATTTCTACATGTCACAATTGTTCCCATATAGATAGAGCTCGGAGTATTAAGAGCAGATGCCCTTCCGGACATCCCACAGTGGAATTGAACCCATGATGCCTGCTTTGTCATGAGACCTTACCATGTATTTTGTGCAGTAATGTAAGCAATAAATTCTCCATATCTGTCAAAAGGTGAGCTGATGAACAGTGTTCTCTGTATTGTTAATATATGCAGCATTCTCCTTGTTTCCTTCTAAGATCGCCCACTAATGGCCAAGCAAAACAAGATATCTATCCGTCAACAGCTTATCCAAAGTCATGTCAAGTCAAGTCAATTTCATGTGTATAGCCCATTATCATAAATCGACCATTTGCCTCAGTGGACTTTACGATAACTAACACAAAGTCCTGTCCTTGGACATTGGATAAGGATCAACCCCCTTAAAAAACCTTTTAACAGGGAGGAACATATAAAGAAACCTCAGGGAGAGCAACAGAGGAGGGATCTCTCTCCCAAGATGGAGAACCGTGCAATGGATGATGTGTACACAGAATAAGACACAATTTACACCATACAACTTGATCAGGATGACAGAATTGTAAAGTCCAGTCGCGGAGTCATGCTGGGACCTATCCAAGTTGCCAATGGGTAAAAGGCAGGAACCACCCTGGACAGGTCACCGTTCCATCACAGGGCTCGAGCAGTTAGGGGTTAAACGTCTTGCTCAAGGACACTTCAACCCACTGTCTGAAAGAACCAGAGATCAACATTAGACATCTGTTCTGAACTATTTTGATAAATAATCAAATGATTGCATCGTTAGAATCTGAATAAAAAAGAGGAAAAAAGACATTTATTTCAATAATTACCATACTGAGTAAACTCAGTTGCCAAAAAGCAACAATGTTGTATGTAGAACAACTGGTTTAATTGTGTTAATACTGAAGAATAGAATAGAAGAACTGCTGAAATGCTATTACCACTGGTGAGAGTTGTTAAATCTGGTGATGTGCTGGAGGTTGGCTTTATGTACAGTCAGTTGAGAAGAGTACCAATGAGAAAAATCTGTGTTTTATTCTTCATCCTATTCAACCCAACACAACAAATGTGCTTTCAGACGAAGGCGGGTAGCTACCCTCAGTCTAACTACAAAACCAAATAGCCACTCTCACTCAAAAATACAGATACAGATGTTAGCGGCAGCATAGCTCAGGGGGTAGGGCGATGATCTAATAGTTGGAAGATTGGTGGTTTGATCCCCGCTACATGCAGAAAGCATGTTGAAGTGTCCTTGAGCAAGAAACTGAACCCCTAATTACTTGGGACAACTGATATAAATTAGCCTGATGGCTGAATCTGATTTATTCACATTTTAAATGTTCATTAAAATGTACTTTCCCTATAAAGGACATGGTGATTATTATTATTATTACACATTGGTATCCACTTTAGCATGCATTTTTCACCACATTGCATGACTAAACTCTTTCTGTTAATCCCTTCT
>OMLC01036873.1:0-11385 GCA_900302585.1 Regalecus glesne
ACAAACCCAGTGACAGGGAGCGGGGTCAGAACAAAGCATGGGAATGATCACTGGGGCACAGGTCTCCACTGTAGTGTACAGGTTGCTCTGATGGGGTCACAGCTACTGTCACCGTCTCCATGTGTGTGTGAGTGTGTGTTTGGTATTCTGACAGTTCCGCTTCAGCTCCCCTCTCTCATTGCTAGTCGTGTATTCAACATCAGCTCACCCGGCAACAACCCTGCAACCACAAACACACACAGGCTCAAAGGCACGTAGAAAGACACACACACACACACACACACACACACACAGATGTCAGAGGGTGGCAATATGTCGCTCAACCAAACATCCAACATGGTTGGGGGGGGTGTTAGGGCCGGGGCATGTTGGATGAAGTGACCCACTAATACCACACATGGACAAGCACCTACTCACACACACTTGGATAAATGTATCCACAAAACACAGAACCTCTAGTGATCTGGGCAGCCATATGTATGTTCGTCCTTCATGCTCCCTCATCCCATCTCTCATGTGCCTCACCTATTCAGTATTCCCCTCACAGATTCCATTAATCCTTCTTGGCTGTTGTGTGCGTGTGTGAATATGCTGTAGTATTTACATTCACAGTGTTGTCTTACTGCTCACATCTAGACAGCCTTGAACAGGCTGTGATCAGGGATGATAACCACTGCTCGCAATTACATCCCCAAGACAGAAACAACACATCAATTAGCGATCAGGAACAGCGGGCAGGCTCCGTGTTGATCCGGGAGTATGAAGAGATAAGGTTTCATACTTGTCTCCGACTGCAATCCCTCTCTTCTCCTCTGATAGCTCGTCCTCTGCGAGTGCATAAACAGGAAGCTCGTCTGCATTGATACAGGCGCGCTTCAGTATGTGACAGGTCATCTTTGTACCGCGGAGTATCTCACCTCTCTGTTCTTGCTAAACCTTCAGGATGCATGCGGCTTCTCTCCACTCCATCTGCTGGGCTCTGTGAAGTCTGCGCTCGATCACAGGAGCTTTGACTGCAGCTTCTGTCTCGAACACATTGCAGTCATGCCTAACCCCTGAGCCAGATCAGCACCAGAGAGAGAGAGAGAGAGAGAGAGAGAGAGAGAACATGAGTGAGAACATCAAGACTTATCTCCTTCTCTTTTAAATGTTTAAAGTGTGTCTTCCCCCCTCGGGTATAGTATTTCTGCATATTTAGGTATGGAAAGTGCAGGTGGAATTACACAGAAACGCGCATGTTGAAGAAAATAAACCGTCAGGTTAAACATAAACCAGGGAAGGAGAGTATCTGATCTAACAATACCACAACTCCCATGGCGTGCTCGCTGCAGACGGGTTATTAGGTCCGTCCATGCACACACAGCATGCAGATGCTCTGCCGGTGATCAGATGCTTGTTGTTTATTTTAGACTCAGTAGAGATCCACTGTGACCCTAGGAAGGAAAATGATAGACTGTAGCACAGTCATAGCCTTTAAGAGACACAAATGGAGACAGAGATTTCTTTTCAATAGCTCTGATGGCGATAATGTTCTGGAATAAAATGAATCAGATGTTCAGCGTGGTTCTCAATAAACCAGAATCCCAATCGGAAGCAACTCTATTAGCCAAGTGTGCCTATGCACATGAGGAATTTGACTCCGGTACACAGAGGCTTCAAGAATTCTGAGGAATAAATGGAGCAACAACAGGACAGTGGAGACAAGCATGTCCGCACAACAGGTATGTCACTGCTAAGCATGCTTGTTAAGGGTGAATAATCAACTTACTATGCCCTTGTATTTTACAACACAGCTTAAATACCATACAGCCCATACACTAAACCATATACCATACCACAACTCCACAACCCATCATGTCCATATGCAATGCTATATACTCACTCTCTATATATAGGGTAGCATGGTGGCACAGCAGATAGGAGTTGCCTCACAGCAAGAATGTCCCAGGTTCCAATCCCATCCCAGGTCCTTTCTGTGTGGCGTTTACATGTTCTCCCAGTGTCTGTGTGGGTTTCTTCTGTGTGCTCCAGCTTCCTCCCACCATCAAAAAGACATGCATGCTAGGGTTAATACTCCTGCCTGTGCCCCTGAGGAAGACAATAGGAAAAAGAACTGGAGTTGGTCCCCCAGGTGCTGCAGCTGCTCACTGTTCCAATATGATAGGTTAAATGCAGAGGACTGATTTCATTGTATGTATGTGCATTGACAAATTAATAACTGAATAAAGCTTCTTTTTCTTAGCTTCTTATATTAGGGGCCACAATAGCTCAGGGGTAGAGAACGTACCTCAGGAACCGATGAGCCAGAGGCGGCATGTTCAAACCCATTTTTATGTCACGATTAGTACCCACGTTGTGGGGGTGGACACAAACTTAGATGGAGCTTGAGGGAATAAGACTGGATGCCTGCGGTAGGTTCGAACCTGTAGCATCATACAATATATTCCCCCCTACCATCCCTCACTCAACAACATACTACATTATATATATATCTATATAACAACCACAAAAATAACAATAATAATTATAACCAGTATACAGAGGTTGATTGTGTATTCATAATTGTCTACTCGTATTGCACAAACATACAATCAATACATGCTTGCAGAAAATCTCATTTAACACAGAGCCTGCAAAATATCCTAATCCGTATTGACTCCTGAGGATGAAGTGACACATTTGCAGTGGCATGTCTATATAGACTTTCCATACCTCACGCATTAAGCTTCAATATTTCTCCTGTCAGAAGGAGCCAACTTGATCCCTGTTACCTGCCAGCCACATCTGCAAACCTGCCGGGGGAGAAGGGGGAGAATGGTAGACATTATCCTCTTCACGCTAAAAAGGCCCCAAATGACAAGGAAATCCTTACAGCTAAATAAACAATATCAGCAAAATGAACAAAAAAAGTTTTCCATTGGTTGTTAAGCGCCAGATGAGTACAGAGAGCCACTTTTGGAACAATTGGAACTCGACACGATTATTAAACAGTTTTCCACCAAACAGGCGTGGAAGGCATGCATGTTGAACTAGAGGATCTCTTGGTGCGGCTCCCCTCGCACACTGATGCATTACTTTTCATCCATCCATCTAATTATTCCCTCGGAAACCTGAAATTTGAAGATACAAAAGACCGTCCCTATCTGTCACCGAGCGCCATTGATCTTATTGAAAGAAAATGTGGGTGTAGAGGGAACCCAATATAACTCATACCATTAAACTCCACACAGCATTATTCACATAGAGAATTGACAGATTTTTGTGAGACGTTTCTTTTAATCTTCAGCTGTTGTTGAAGAAAAAGGGGGGGAACCCCCCCCCTACACTTCAGGCATTTCTCCCTTTCCCGTATTTGCAGTAAGGTTAACAAAAAAGGCTATTGAAGTAGGGAGGAAAAATACTACCCCACATAACTTGTTGATTATTAACAATAGGGATGGGGAGACAGATACCATGTCTGTGTGTTGCAAGTGTTTGAATTGTCAGTCTGAGAATCAGCATCGATGCTTTTATCAAAGCAGGGCGAGCTGATCAATTCCGGTTGCTCTCATTGTCCATGGGAGTCGATCAGGAATATGCTTCCCCTCACCAATAAATCTTCCTGACGCTCCTGACAAACTTGATGGAGGATGAATGATTTTGGATGTGTTGGCCGATGACTGAGTGTGGGTATGTGGCAGTGTAAAGGAAAATATATTAGACAGAATCCTCTCCATCTCTCCAACTACTAACCTTTTAAAGGTAAGTTGAAATATTCCATCTTAATAGAAGGACTGGCGGTTCCATCCCCGGTCCCAGCAGAAAGCATGTTGAGGAGTCCTTGAGCAAGACACTGAACCTTCAACTGCTCATCGGGCACTGCGGCTTCTCACTGCTCCTACACATAAAGTTGGGCTAAAAGCAGGGACAAACATCTTTGTGTGTATGCACAATGATAAATAAATAAAGTTTTTTTTCTGCTCAGTGGTAGAGTGCATGGTTTAGGAACTGACGTACCAGATGTTGCAGGTTCGAATCCACCATGGGGTATCAGGAAGGGCATCTGGCTTTAATTCCCCATGAACCATCTAAATATGTGAATAATTGTGACATAAAAAATGACCTCTTTCTTATTCTTCTTCTTCTTCATCATCATCTTCTTCTTCTATCTGTTTTAAAGAGAAGGGGATTTAGGTTGATACAGGGACAATCAATGAATATGCAAACAGAAACAGATCCCAATATTAGATTTGATAGGACGTTTCTGTTTTAAATGTAACCCAGAGGCACGCATGCCAGCGTGAACAGAGAAAGTCTTATCTCTTCTTAGTCCTTAATCTATCCAAGGCAAAATATGCACTCATACACACCAGTGTGCACATGCACTCAAATATGCCCACATGGTTACTCAGTCATCCGTATAGAAACACCTCCACCTTTCCTCAGTGGACATCACAGAATAAGAATTAAGTCAAGTCATATTTTATTTGTTTAGCCCTAAATCCCAACTGAATTCCACAGGGCTTTATTCTCTCTACTGTCTCTTTTCTTTTCCTACAGATAATAATAGAATCCGTGTAATGATGCAACATGCAACAAACCCCCGTCCTTACACCCTTGATTTGTATAAGGGACCTTTTCACAGAATGGTGAACAAAAATAGCATTATAGGTAAGTAAAGGGTGAAAACCTGGGGAGAAGCATCAGAGGTGGGATTGCTCTTCCAGGACAGATACAAAAATGTAATTGTAAATGTAAATGGACTTGTTCTCGTATAGCGAGAGGTGTAATGGGTACAGAGCGGGCAGAATACATAAGCAGTGCATTCAGTAGAGTATTTTTATGATTGCACGATGCAGAGACAGGCAGAAAGATGGATGACAACCAAAACAGCAAAGTGAGAACTAAAATTAAACCATTTGAGGGGCTGCTGCAGCTCAGTAGTAGAGTGCTCATCTCCAAATCTGCCCGTGTGGGTTCGATCCCACAGCAGGCCATCAGGGAAAGGAATCTGGCCATTTTCAGGTAAAAGTTAGGCATACATTGAAAAGTACTCTAATTGGTCACTAGACTAGAAAATAACTATATAAAATGTGTCCATAGATGGATGGGTGGATAAATAGATGAATAGATAGATAGGGCAAAAGAGAGAGGAGGAGGAGGGGGGTCCAGACAGGCAGACAGACAGCTAGAGATAGCCACTTTATTATTTGGTTATTGCTTTCATACAATAAAAGTCATCCACTATAATTAACACAGTTAGGGGCAGATGGGGTTCAGTCGTCTTGCTCAAGGGCACTTCAACAGGCATCCAGAAAAACACTGAGCAAGTATAAAGATTCCTCAACATGCTTTCTGAAGGTGGGGATCGAACCACTGACCTTCTAATTACAAGACAGACAGACAGATGAAAAAAAGAATCATACGCACCCTCGATGAAGTTGTCAAAAGCAGTGGAAACGAGGACGGAGGCTCAAGTTGCCTTCTTGAATTCCGCGGCATCTGACTGCTTCCCTCCATTCCTTGACACTCGTCCCTCCCCATTCGCCCCGGGAATGCTGGGTTGTTTACATTACTGGCACGGGTCAGGAGCAGCGAGGGGGCCGAGTGTGACTCTCCGAACAACACGTACTCACGTCCCATCTCTGATCCAGGTCGGGGGTTTCTCCACTACGTTTTCGAGCCACGCAAGACACAGGCCCACGGAGTCCAATACTTCAGTGCGACCTTGGAAAGAAACGGGGAAAGTCAAAGCAAAGACGACGCCATCACCACCAGCAGCACCACCGTAAGCAAGAAGAAGCTCAGCTTGAAGGAAGAACAGCTAGCAACAGAGTCCCACTTCCTGGTAAGAACTCATCCAGTGTTAGCTTCCAGTGCACTTTTGACTAGCTAGGAAGAAAATGAACTATATTGAGTGACCTGTTGAAGCTGCCATGAATCTGCGCAGATGCTATTCGGGGTTGGCTGAGAAGTGACATAGTTCTCAGGCTCAAATAGTGGTCGTCGTTCCCAGGCTTTCCAAAACACCGGTTTGAAGTTTCTGCCAAGTTCGCTTGCTAGCTTAGCCATGTTAGCTGACCTAGCATGCCAGCTAACGTTGGCAAACTTTTCTACCTCAACAAGCTAACTGCCGGACTAGTTACTAACATTGGTCAGTGGCGATTTGTACAAACCAGTTTTAAAGGTGTATGCATATCAATGTTAGTTCACACGTCTTGAGACTACTTTGATTGGTTTCGAAACTTTTTTAAGCGCCCAGTGACGTTGCGTTCTTGAAAAAAGTGACATTAACGCCAGCCATGTAAATTACGCTAGCTATTTTGACTCCCAACTCAGCTGCAGCTTGGGCGACCCATATAACTGTGATAACACGCTGCTGTCTTCGTGATACTGTCTTGTCACTGTCTCAACAAGCATCCCTTACACACCACATGTGGGTCTTACGTTTTTGACACTGTGGAAAATATGCCCTGTATCTCTGTGTGTTTGTGTGTGTGGCTGTGTGTGTGTGTGTGTGTGCATTGCAACGCATGCATGTGTGTGATACGTCGTGTTTGTCTCCCAGTTACGTTCGAAAGGTGTTGTACAAATCACGAAGTCAGCTTTTGAATATATATCTTAAAGATCAGAGGAAACCTTCATTAGAGCCCATAATCCAGGAATCACTTTCTGTTTAATAGTTTATCTTTGTTAAATCCCTTATCTTGTCTCCATTTATGTTTGGACGTTTTAAGCTACTTTTGTAAGTCGTCTACCGAGGCATAGCTTCCTCAATCGATTTGAATGCCATGCCTATTCTCATTTTCAGCAGTTGTAGTTGGCAAATTAATTGGCATTTCATCAACGTTGACCTCTAGTAGGAAAAAATAGCAGTTGTTTAGGTTGAGTGTTGATTGTAAATGATCCATGTAGTGTTGTGCATGTATGGTCGACACACAAAGTCTCTGACCTTGGTTTTCTTATAACCAAAGAGAAATGTTGCTTGAATAGCCGTCAAGTCTGTTTAATTTGTATAGCCCATTATCAAAAATTGTTAATTTGGCTCAGTGGGCTTTACACTAGCACATCCCAGCCACAGAAAGGGCTAATAATAAGCCATGATGTTGGAATAGAGCGGCTGTTTGCTTTTTATAGAATACTTGACAACTACAAAACCTTGACACTCCAAATTAAAAGAAACTTCTGTCCAGATTTGTATCCATCACAGACACTTGAGGTAGGGAGTACATAACTTTTTTCTGGGCTTGACTGTAGGTGGGTTTGTACATAGTTTGAAAACTGCGATTATGTGCTGTGCTTCTGTCGCTGTGTATTACAACCAAATATTTCAAGCACTAGTCCATCACATTTGGCCAGATTGCACAGACATGATTCAGACACGTCTGAGTGGGAACCAACATACCTTGTTGACCCAATTATTACTCACTTCTTTGTTGCTACATTCAATCATCGTCAAAGACAGCAGGCGTTGGTCTGCCAGCGTCATCAGGTGATTGAGATGAACACCGACTGGCTCTGTGAAGTTGACTATCAAGGAATGTGTCATGAACCTGATGATCAGCAAATGGCTGCCAAATGTTTGCATCAAACAGGGCCGAAAAGCGTCAACCACTGTAGTTGTCAGGGAGCTCTGCCAGTATGCCTTGGTTATGATTTCCGTTAATATGATGTGGGTAATACTTGATCATCTTTGGCAATATGTCAGTGTTTTCCCATTTTGCCTTGCTGTATTGTTAGACTAAACCAAAGGTGGCCAAGTTAATTTCACCAGTTGAGCTAAAGCTTTTGGACAGGAAAACCCTTAAGGTATGAGGGCACAGAGAAGGGAATTTTACAGTAAAAGGATGATTCATTTTCTGCTTTTTTTGTTTTACTCCATTATTTGCAGGAGGAACCATCAAGTTTGCAAAGTGCAAATGCTTATTCACTGAGAAATACCCGTCTTTTATTGCAGACAATATCAACATAGTATATAGTATATATCACCCTCATCTGTGTGTCAGGCCAATATCCAAATTAATTGTTCAAGTAAAGGCCCAAGCCCTGTAGTATTTCTGAAGTGTAGACATATTTCTGGCACCCATTCTTACTGCTACCAAGATTTTCTGTGATTAGACTTGAAATGTCAGTCGTTGGTGTGGAGTCTTATGTTGCAACCCTTATTGTGCAAGCTGTGATGTAGCACTGTAGAATTTACAAGATCTTTTCTATTCTGTGAGTGTTCCCTTTGTAGCCCCAGAGCTGCCCACTTTTACTGGATTAAAGATCAGATGAGACATTTGTCATCTGACCACTTTAAAAGTCATCTTGCCCTGGGGTTTTTATAGCGAGGGGGAAAAAATCTGACAACTTATTTCCTTCTTGAGAATCATACTTAAGGGAAGATACCTCCTGGGGCTATTTTTGCTACATTAAACTCTGTCTTTTTCATGATGTCAAAGATCTTGGGTCAGCATTCTACAATAGTGTTGCAAGGCCAAGGTAGTTAGGAATGACCTGGGTCATGAGCTTTGTTTTAGTATATTGCAAAAGAATGTTTGATTTTGGCCCACCCAGTAGTAATATAAGAAAAACACATAGAAGCTAAACATAGAATTTGTAGAAAATCTACAAAAAGGTCTTTCGTTTTATGACTTGCTTAGCATTTGTAGTAAGGTCTTTTCTCTTGACTTGGCAATGAGAGTGGGCAGTCTAAGCAGCTTCTTACACTCCCTTCAAACAACCAGCCTGTCAATATTTTTTTTTCATATCCATCTTCCTTCTATCTTATGAGGGGTCACTGATGTTCCAAGGAATCAAATATCCTTGGAGGATGCCTCGCGGCTCCGCGTGTCACGTGAAAGTTCTCAATTTCACTGAGGCATTGATCCCTTTTTTCATCGGGCTCTGGTATGCTCTGAGGGGAAACAGACTACAAAGACATGCAAACGCAAAAATTACTGACCCTCGATCCCTCCTCTGGTTTATGAAGCGCTTTCAGTGCCACTGGGTCAGTTCGAGCCACGACCAAACAATATCAACGATTTACTTTGCTCCGAAGGCAGTTGGAAAAGGTTTTATTTCTCTTTTTTCCCTGCTTGCACTGTAATGTTCTTGCGTGTATTATATCTTGGTTTTAAATTCTACTTTGATCATTGATCACTAATTATTTCCGATGATTTTTGAATAAGATTGTAATGGTAGTAATTAAGTGGCATTGACAAAAATGGTTGCTTAAGTAATAAAAAATGCAAATTTGATACTCATCGATAAAAATGCCTCTAAGATCAAATCGCATCTGTCTATAGATTTCCCCTTGCGGGACTGATAAGGGAATCATTATTGTTATTGTTATTATTATTATTATTATTATTATTATTATTAGATATAGTCTGAAGGTCTGAGTCGATATTTGGTATAGTGGTTAGATTAGACTGTGTTGTGCAAAAACTATTGCAATAAGGGGCAGCATATCTTGGGGGGTAGAGCCATCATCTAGAGGTTGGAAGAATGGTGGTTAGATCCCCGGATCTTTCTGAAAGCATGATGAAGTATCCTTGAGCGAAACATTGAACCTCTAATTGCTAGGGACAACAGAGGAAAATTAGCTTGGTGACTAAATCTGGTGTATTTACTTTCTAAGTGTTCATTAGTATGCATTGGCCCTATAAGGGAGATTATTATTATTATTATTATTACTATTGTTGTTGTTATAGCTTCAATAGCTAAATATTTCTTATGCACCATCTGAGTAGTTGTCAATGTAGAAAACTAGTCATTATCTATGATAATAACATAGCAATTATATGTTTATGGTCTCTATAGGAGTCAACTCGAAGAGAAAGTCAGTGTTACCCTGTGCTTGTGAGACTGTAGTCTGTGGTAAGAGTTTCCTGTTCAGTCTATTTGTGTGCTGTATTTTATGCTTTGCTTATAGGTACATGACTTTGCCTGCAGGACGCTTAATGTTTTGGGGCAAGCCCCTGTATGTGTTCCACACATGTGCCATTAAACAGCACTACCAAAGCCTTGTCGGCAAATTGTGAACTGTGCTGGAAAGAACGTTTTCATGCAGTATCTGCCTTTTATTGGAGATCACGTACTCCCCTCTCCCTTTTCCATCTCTTTTGATTATCTGAACACAAAACTAAAAATCCCCCAGGATACAAATTCACTTTCATGGAATAATTACAAGATGCTATATGCCACTGTAAACACCACATCAGTGACAGCGACAGTATGCATTTGTCATGAGATGAGACAAAAGCAGAATGAATTTGCACTCGTGAACAGAAAGGAGGGAAGAAATCTCTAGGTTGCTTGCTGACTGCGCTATGGGCGTTTGTTCCAAGTTCACCACAAATGAGTCTTAATGTTTCACACGGGATTTGCAGCAGAAGAGAGCAGATTTGTGTTAGAGAGTCTTGTTTTGAAAGACTGTCTGTCTAAATGTTTTACCCTCCCCCGCTCTAATGTGTACAGCCAAGGACAGCATAGCCTCCCTTACACACACACACACACACACACACATTTCTCTTAGTCTGATTTATTTCTTAGTTTTTTTTTCAATCTCATGCTTTAGTCTCCTAGTTGTTTGGGTGCCAGTTACCACCCCCCCTTCCTCATCTCCCTCAGCTCTCTCTGTGTCTGCCGTGACTCAGAGCAGTCTTCCTTGGTCTTCCTGTTCTCTCGATTTGGCCCAGGGCTGTGAGGCTGTGGTCAAGGCATGGGGCAGAGAGAAGAAAGTGGAGCCATGATGAAAAGCTGCCCCAAGCTCCTGCTGCCCAATGTGCCCCCAAGCCTCCTGTGAGCCTACCATAGTGCCTCCACCCCCTCCCTATGCCACCTATCTTTTTTTCTCTCTCTCGTAGCCTGTCACTGTCTCCAGGCATCCTACCACCTCAGCAACCACACACACACACACACGCACACACTCAACCTGATGTATCTGCATCTCCCCATCCAGTCCCTCCCTTCTTGCCTGCTCCTCTCCTGGGGGTCCCCTACCCAGTGCCTCCCTCCAGCCTCCTTCTTCATGCCCAGTCTGGCTCAGTGTCAATGGTAGACAGGCAGCTCGGCTCCCTTGGAGCAGCAGGAAGCAGCAGCAGCAGGGGTTAGGCCTATATGGCGCTGCCGGCTGACTCTGTCAGAAGTCCTGCCAAGCCTGAGCCAAAAGACCTTTGCCAATGTGGTGCGGTAGTGGGGCACTGAATAAAAATATTTTACAGATGTCTGAAGGCAGGCATCAGGAACCAGTAGCAACAGCTTACGCAGACCAAGGGACAGTTTATAAGGCCAGTGAAAACTTTGTGTGTGTGTGTGTGTGTGTGTGTGTGTGTGTGTGTGTGTGTGTGTGTGTGTGTGTGAGAGGGAGAGAGAGAGAGAGAGAGAGAGACTGAGAGAGAGAGAGGGAGAGACATATAG
>OMLC01036875.1:0-12981 GCA_900302585.1 Regalecus glesne
ACAGGTATAGATATTGCAAAGTCTTATAGTCATTTTAGTGAAACCAATCGCCACTTTGTTTTGATGCGTGCTCCATCATCCGGGTTAGGAAATCACAGAAAGCTGAACCAGTTCATCTGGACACAACGTTAATCGGGAGAAAGGTTTCATCACTCATCTAATTGACTTCTTCAAAGCAGGCAGTGGAGATTGAAGAGGCCTGTTGGAGGAGTGATGAAACCCTCCTCCCAGTAAACGTTGTGTCCACATGGAGCAATTCAGCTTTCCGTGAGACAGTCATCCCTGATACAACTTGTTATGACCAATAGAGGCGGAGACAAATGCAGCCGCACGATGAAATTAAATAATGTTATAGGGGTTTAGTGTAGGAGCGAATTGGAATGAGAACGGCAGGCAAGGATAAGAGCAGGGAGTTGAAGGTGGATGGTGGACTGAACAGGGGAGATGGAGGAGGAAGTGAGCAGGGCTGACAGGGAATAGGAGAGGCAAGGGAACCTGATTGTGGTGATCCAGGAGACATGCTAGACACAAGGAATAACTCTGAATATACAACTACAGACAGGCCGAGAATGAAAGACCACCACAGTGGTTGAAACGCTGATCTAGCGATAAGCAGATGGAGAACCAAAACAGATGTACTGTCGAGGTATGAGCTGATGGAAGGTGGGTGTGCAGGCCAGGTGGGTAAGGTGAATGAATGAACCACAAGTCAGGAGGGAGGTAGAGAGGGCCAGGGATGGGAATCACACCAGCAACACATGCATGCATGTGCGCAGGGGAAGACATGAGGCACCAGGAAGAAGGGAAACACATGGAAGCAAAAGGAAAACAAGAGTAGACAGCCATGACAACAAGCCTAACCCATCAAATTGATCAACAGCAAAATTGCTCCTTCGCTTGGCATCAAACAGACACACTCAGTTCTTCATGAATTGATAAAACATATTTGTTTTTTTCATCTTCTTCATCTTGTGACATTTTCGACTTCATTTATCAGCAGCTTGGCTTGGTCACAGGATTTTCAAATATCTTTCATTAACAGGAAAACTGCTTTTTCCCCTCCTTCGTACCAAAAAGATAAGATTAATGAGACCTCCTTACACCTTGCATCTTTAATAAATCTGATTTTTTGTTCCTGTGTACATCCTGAAATAATCTAATGAATCTTTAGTTGGAGACATGAGGCTGCCAAGGGCACTAGAGAGCCTTGGCAACAGCGTCCCCTCTGTTTTGCATGAGGCTGGAGTGGATATTGGAATGAACGACCTGATTTACAGCCTGTGATTAGCTGATGAATGGGGAGCGGGGCTGCAGAACTAAAGGCCCTCCAGCCAACTGGAGGAGTCAAGATAATCACAAACTCTCAGGCCATTTAATATCAATACGCCGAATGTGAGTTTCCTCATGCAGAAAAACAAATAGAGATGATTAATCGAGGACAGAATTACCATTAGGGGTAGGGTATGTAGGAACAGCCTGAATTATTCAAGGTGTCAAAATGTTACCACAGGAAGGCCTCACTGTCCTCGTAAATTAAATGGCAAGACAATACCAGATATATTCCAATAATTGGATCATTTACTTAACCATATATTGGGACTCACATTTTTGCCATTTTGGGCAATTTCTTGACGTTTGTTAATGTAACTGCAGTACTGTGGAGCTGAATTTCAGATGGCTGCATGTGCTGCACTCTTACTCAATGGGTTTGCAGTAATGGCCTCGAGTCCTGCTTTCTGAAGATAGGAAAATGATTGTGTAGGATGTGTTAGAGTTTCAGTGAGGTATGACCATTCAGGGGGTTATGACACATTTTATCAACCACAAGCACTAATACATATCCGCGGGAATAGATGCAAGCAGTCCGTGGGATTAACACTAATGAGCCTCTGCACGTCAGTCAAGCCACTTTTTACTCAAACTGCGAGATAAAATTCATAGCAGATGTTGAGATTTCGCTTTTTCATATCTTTGGGCATTTGGCTTATGAGCTCTTATCCGAACAGGGACTCATATTGGATGAGCAGGTGGCCCTTCAATGTGCTGGGAGCCATAAAGAGGATCACGTATGCTTGGGACGAAGCCTGGAAATAAATCAGTGCTCATAAAAAAACATCCCGAAAAGGAAACCGGGGGTATATGTTTTAATTAGCCTGCAATGACTATTGCAGGTAGTAAATTTAAATTAGCTAGCGATCAAGACAGAAGGCATTATATTAATTAATTAGCTATTTCTGACAACTGAGGATGCTATATGTTTTAATTGGCACACAATAGGAGACTGAATATATATGTTTTAATTAGGCCTGTCTCCAGTGGCCTTTAGGCCCGGGGGCTGAAACATTAGGCAGAGGGTTAATCAAACTTGTAGGAATCAGACTAATTGTTTTCACAAAGCAGCTCTCCTGTGGTTTGACAGAAATAATACCATCCACCTTAAAAAATAAGAGAATCTCAATAATTGGAGCCAGGTACAACTTGCTTCGGATGACCTACTTCCCTAGTGCTTCCCCGTGACTACGGGGCTTCAGCAGGTAGATGCAGAAAGTCTTCCATCCTGCCTGGAGATCTCCTAAATAGTTTTATCGTGCCTTGCTTTCCATGAGGAGAGATGCAGAGCTTATTTATTTTCAGTTCTCTGGGGCGCTGATCAAAAGGGTTTTCTACAATGCAAAAGCTGTTTACTAATTCAACATATTCGAATCAAACACACAGACTATTGCTTCATTTACTCGGGTTAGGTGACCAGCTGAATATCTTGACTATAATTATCCTGAACACGGTGGTTTAGCAGGACGGGTTATTCTGTCAAGATGTACATGCTGCACATAAAGTTCTCTTATAAGGTTTCAGAGGCTTGTCAATATTAAGAGACTCCTCTACTCTTATTTTGCTGCTCCCATTAGGGGTCACCACAGCAGATCATCATCTCCATCTCTTCCTGTCCTCTACATCTTCCTCTGTCACACCAGCCACCTACATGTCCTCCTTCACCACATCATAAACCTCCTCTTTGGTCTTCCTCTTCTCCTCTTGTCTGGCAGCTCCATATTCAGCATCCTTCTCCCAGTATACCAGCATCTCTCCTCCACACGTCCAAACCATCTCAGTCTGGCCTCTCTGGCTTTGTCTCCAAACCCTCCACCCTGAGCTGTTCCTCTGATATACGTGTCCCTAACCCTGTCATTCTTTATCACTCACCACAATAACTTCTATATCAACTCTACCACCTCCTCGCCATCATCCAATGTTGCCTAGCTATAGTCTCTCTTTCCACCAATCTCAGTCTTCGATCTCTCAGTGTGCACTTTCCTCCACTCTTATCCGTCAACCCGTGCTCCTGCCTCTTCTTGCGATATGTATTCCCCACAGCCATTTCCATCCTTTCCACAAAAACCCCCACCAGTCCATCCACATTCCTCTCTTTGACACCATGCTTACCAATCACCTCTCCACCGCCGTTCATCCTTTCAACATGCTCATTGAAGTCACCATGTTATCCAATCACCACTCTCTCCTCCTTGGGTACACTCTCCACCATTTCATCCAACTCACTCCAGGATTCTTCTCTCTCTTCCATATTACACCCAACATGAGGGTCATATGCACTGATGACATTCATCACCACACTTTCACTTTCTAGCTTCATACTCAACTTATATTAACATAATCTTTAACTAGAATATTTGTATATTTTATATGAATATACTAATTTAATTATTATAATACTGAACTGTATTATCTTAAAAAGGTATAACAGGTATAGGGAGTAGTTTATGCGTTTATCCAGACTATAAAACTATGAAATAATTGTTCGGTAAGAAGCCATTTTTGAGCATCATGAAGCATATACTCAAAGACAGACTTTCATGGAGGCTGTATCTTGCAAAATGATGTACTGAAAGGGACAGCATACCTCAGGAGGGATGGAGGTCATGTAATCAGATATTTGGTGGTTTGATCCCCGGCCCTTGCAGAAAGCATGTCAAAGTGTCCTTCAGCAAGACACTGAACCCCCAGAACTGCTTAGGCCCTGTGATGGAATAGTGACCTGTCCAGGATCTTTTCCCACATTTTCCCTATGAGGGCTGGGATAAGCTCCAGCATGACTGATATCGATTGGATGGATGTATAGATGGATGGAGGATATACTATTGAAGCCCGGCCTTTCCCTTAAGGATCACGGCATTCTTCTTTTATAAAAAACAGTGCTTTTATTCATGTAATACTGTGGAAAAATAATTACATACCATTTTTAAAAAATATTGAAGATAATGAAATAAAAAAATGAGAGCTTGATAACGCTTGTTGTACATCTTTTGAACAGTTTTCTCTGCTACGAAGAACAGTACAATAAGATAAACATTGGATTTTCCTAAATTCAAAGACACAATAATACAGGATACAGTCCTACCAGAGGTATAAAAGTATTGTAACAGGATTGTGAGAGAAATGATATGGACATATACTGAAAACTTCATTCACGCACACGTATACACACACACAGACATGCACACACATACTGTATACACACAGACATGCATACAATAGTTGCGCACACACGTGAGTAGGAGACGCTGCATGTATATGCATCACGTACACACACTCCCATACACACATTTATACAAACACGCTGTACAAATCGGTGCACGCTAAAGTGCACACGCTCCCTCGTGCTCTCGCTCGCACTCACACGCACAACCGCACCGCACTATATGTCAATATTGTAGACAAACCTTCATTGAACCTCTCCGTACACATTCTCATCTGGCCGTTTGGCAGAATGATGATGCGGAATGAATAATGAGATGTACAACATGTTCCCCTATAAGGCCACTCATTTCTAAACCAAACATCTCCTTTTCCTCTCTGTCTGCACGAGGTGTTGTGGCCTCATGCGCTCAAAGTGAGGAAGGCTCCAAGATACTGAACACTTCAGAAGTCCGGCATGACTCAGGGGATCTAAGCCTGGTTTTGTAAAGCAACGCTCACCGATAGAAGGAGCTCTCTGACAGAAGGAGCTCACCGACAGAAGGAGCTCATCAACCGAAGGAGCTCACTGACAGAAGGACCTCACCAACAGAAGGAGCCAGAAGGAGCTCCAGTGGTCTCTATCAGTGGTCTAAAGGTGAAGAACAACATGAACACTTGGCACAAGGTTTTCTTTTGTATACTAACAAAACTCTTCCCGGTCCGAAATCCTCTCCGAATCCCGACCGCCTCTGCGGAAGAAATTCGGGATCTTCTCTAAGTACGATTCTTCATTTCTTTTCACTTTGTCTCGGTGAATATCACCCAGGCAAAGGCCATTATACACTCTTAAGTTTGAACATTTGGTCCATACACAAACGCATAACACTTTTACAGAAACATGACAAAAATAATTCTGTAATGTTAAAAATAGAATACAAAGCTCTAGTCTGTTGTGCAAATAAAAAGAGACGTTACACAGATATAGATAAGGGACGATTAAGCATGAATACTGTTGACGCAGTGCAAAACGATGACCCCCCCCTCGCCTTACTGGCATGATGGTACGTGCCACTGGGATATAAGGGCATTCTGGGATATATAGGTGCTCTATGATCATTGAATAAAACAACCAGCAAATAAAAACATTTAAAAAATGTAAAAAAAATGGTGGCCAGCAATGACCTTCCACTGGTTGAGGTTTGTTCCCGATAAGCATTGTACCATTTATGACAGTCAGTTTTACTTTAAGCCGCTCCTTCGCGCATTTACAGTCGTAACTCGTACCGCGCCTGTGATTCGGTTTCGAAGATCCCCGAATCTCCCTCTCTCTCTCTTTCTCTCTAGCTCGTCTCTTGTTCTTGCCCTCTTTCTTTCTCCCGGTCTTGATTGTGACTTGCACCATCTGCTCTCTCAGAGCTCAGATATATAAACACATTGGGAGTGAGGGAAATTCAGGATTGTGAGGAATTTCCCCTTCCCTGTCTCACTAAGATGCCTTCTTTTTCCATTGGCCTCGCTTTTTCCCCCTCAGTCTCACTCATACCCTCCCTTGTCTCGAGGGGAATGGTTTTCTGAATTTGTTTGTGTGTGGTGTGTGTGTGTGTGTGTGTTTGTCAGTGGAGTTGTGAATGTGATGTTTTGGTGTATTTCAGATTTTTTATGAATGTTATGGGCTTGCATGTGTTAAGTGTGTATGTTTGCTGTGCTGTCTGCAAGTAATTATTTGTTTATGTGAAAATAGGTGTGTGTGTGTGTGTGTGTTTGTGTAGTATTGTATTCTGTGGGTTTGCAAGCATGACACTATTTATAAGATGCTCCCCCCCATGCTCTGCTAAGAGTGTGAGGCAGCGGACTGTGCGTCTTTCACACATGAGTCTGCATCCTCTGCGTGTGTCGGCTGTGGGAGTAGTCAGAGTGCTGCGACGTGTAGGAGAAGCGAGTGGAGCTGCTGTACTTTCCCAGTCCGGTCTCTGAACCTGAGGGTGCGGGTCCCACAGGGCCCACAGGGCCTGCGGGACCTACCCCTACCCCAGGGCCACCCACTCCAGAGCCCACTCCGTACATCTCGTATGACGGGCCGGCCTCCAGCGGGGCCAGGCTGGGCGGGGCAAAGCCCATGCGGTACGTCGGGTAGTGGGATGGGTAACCGTAGTTGTCGTAGGTCAGCTGAGGCGTGGAGTCCAGGAGGCTGCATTCCCCTGGGAAGTCGCTGGCCTGAGGGGGAGGGTTGGCCGGAGGTTGCTGGCTTTGCCCGCCCCGGGTGAAGGTGTTGAACTGGGCATAACTGATGTGTGACAGTCTGGAAGGGGGCCTGGGGTCGTAGCAGGCTTGGGGGCGCCCGGGAGATGTGAGTGGGCCTGTAGGTCCCGGGGCTCCTCCACTGGCTGTGGCCCCTGACCCGCCAGCACTACTGCTGATGGATGCAGCGCCTCCTGGTGTCCCCCCTGGAGAGCGGTAGTCAGAATAGTGCATGGTGGAGCGGGAGGCTGGGCGGCCCTCATCATGGGTCGAGGCTCGCACATTGTAGTAGCCGTTGGTGGGATCCTGGACAGAGAGAGATAGAGAAAACAATGTGGTATAACAGATATCCCTATGTACAGGGTGCAGATGAAATAATATGACTGCCGACTTTAAGATGTCCTGAGGCTATTTCTATGATGACTTGGGTCCTCCTATACTCTCTCACACACCCAGATTTACTGTTTCTCAGAGTGATCTGACCACATCCTGAGGGTGGATACCAGTTCTGTCTCTTAAAAGCAATCCGAGGCAGCGCTCTAGTAAGATTGGGGTAGCATGTGATCCCCTTGCAAAGATCAACGTCGGGGAGTTTCAGTAAAACATGGTGGATGCTTTATACATGAACAGCATCCTGAGAAACGAAACATCACCTACATATATGGAAATGGTGTCAAGTACTAGGTGCAGACTAAGTGAGTAGACTACATCAAAAGCACTGTTCCTCCAAGTCCAGTTCAGCGGCTTAATTATAAGAGGGCTGGCTTGAATAGCAAATAAGCATTGTTAAGATGAGGGCTGCAAGAGCTGCAGAAGAAGAAGCAGAAGAAGACGAAGAAGAAGGATGAGGAAGAGGAGGAAGATAAAAAGAAGTAGAAGAAAAAAGAGGAGGATAAGAAGAAGGAGGATAAGAAGAAGTAGAAGAAGATGATGATGAAGAAGAAAAAGGAGGAGGAGAAGAATAAGAAGTAGAAGGAGGAGGATAAGAAGAAGTAGAAGAAGTAGGAAAAGGAGGAGGAGGCAATGTTTTACTAAAGTTCACATTCTCTTCAGAGAGGACTGGGTATCTCCAAGGCCCATCTCAATACTTCTCAATAATGTTGATTCTGACTTTTCGCCCGCCCTCTTGAATATTTGACTGTAGAGGAACAGATTCCCTGATGCCTCCACTATGTGTATTCATATATATCAGCTGCTAACACAAGGTCTGTAAAAAAGGTTACAGCACCAAATAAAGTTGAAGCCTTCATAATGACGTTGAGCTGGTTATCATGTGGGAGCTTATAGGTTACCCTGGGGCAGAATATCCATAGGGGTGGCATGGCTTAGCGGGTAGAGCAGTTGCCTGGTGATCGGAAGGTTGTAGATTTGATCCCCACACCTGCCTATCAAAGTATCCTCGTGCAAGAAACTGCTCCCTTAATTGCTCTGCCCCCATGATGGACTGGTGACCAGTCCAGGGTGTTTCCCTGGCTCTTGTCCAATGAGGACTGAGATAAGCTCCAGTTCCCCCGCGACCTGATTTTGGATAAGCGGTTGAGAATGGATGGATGGATGGATAAATACACCACAAGCTTATTGAAGCATTTTGTTTTGAAGTCTCATCCATGGAGATTTCCTCTCCGTGGATTGTCCTCACGTCGTGGTGGAGATGCTTGCATGGTCCAGAGATCTCAAAAATAATGCAGTCTGGAGCTATGGTCCTAGTAGGGTCACCTATTGTGGTAAGGTCAAGCATGAGGTCCCTGACAAAGCACCATCCAACCAAGACCAAAACGGCAGTTGAGGCGGAGGATGATGGCCGACTTTAGGGAAGCATCATAACGGCTGGGAAGGTGAGTGAAGGTTGAGGCAGAAATGGGCCTCCAGTGCTCTACACCACCGGATCCTGACCCAAATCTGTCAAGGACCGTGTGGTGGCTGTCTGTGCATCAGTCTCCTCACGTTAAACAAAGTCACGCACAGCCGTCCTCCCCAAACAGGGGAAACTCACACTCGCTTGGAGTGACCACTGATGATGATCACAGGATGTTGCCAGTGAAATGTTCTCACTTCACCGACAAATACTATCTCTATGTCCAGTCAATGTACTTGCTTTGGGATAACAGGACTTATTTCGAGACATTTAATCTCAAAAAGAAAGAAAAAAATGGACTTTCTTGTGTGAAAGGTCTTTTTATCATCAATGAAAACTCCTTCGAACAATCTTATCATGAAGAAAGTCCATTTCTATGAAATGAAAGTACAACATGATATCTGCCAGTGGGGTCAGAACATTGTACTAGCTAAATCTTGGAATATGCACGAGACTTAAAATAAGATGAAATACCCCGATGAGCTTGTCTTATTTTGGATTGTGTATATCTTTCATCATTGGATGAAGGTCCTCCCTCAAGGTCATCATGTCAGAGCTGACTGGATGAACTTTATGAGAACTTGGAGGTTTCTACTGAAATAAGACCTCATCAAAAATATAGTTAGCACCAATTCAGAAGCGTCCCCAGTCTTAGACCTTCCTCAGAGGGATTTCATCTTTATCTGGCCATCCATCCATCATCATGGAGAAACACCTTGGACAGGTCACCATTCCATCACGAGACATGAGCAGTTAGGGGTATCCGGCCTTAATCCCCCACCCCATGTTCAGCAAATGTGAGACATTCCTTGTAAAGCACTTTGAGTGGTCCCTAGACTAGACAAACGCTATCTATGAACACGTCCATTAATCATCCACTTTAAAAGGACAGCAGATTTGGCTTCTGGGAAACCAGGTCTTAGGGAAATCAAATCAACGGTAGCTCAGCAGTAGAGCACGTGCGTCAGATATTGATCGGCCCAATGATGCGAGTTCGATCCCACTGTGGAGCATCAGGGAGGGCATCCAGTCTTAATCCCCCACACTCTATCTAGATCCATATCAACTCCCACAACGTGGGGACTAATTGTGACAAACAAAAAATGACCTTATAGAAGAATCAAACCCGTGTACCTCGATTGAAAAGCTGGCTGACCTAACAATTGCTGTTCTCTCCATGCAAGTGTGAGTTCCATCCCAATTTGATAGTGTATGTCCACCCAAGCTATGTAAGCATGCGCTCATTCTAAGGAAATGCTTTAAATGAGAGAGAGAGATAGAGAGAGAGAGAGAGAAAACACCCCGAAAAATTATTTTATCTAAGGAAGACTTGCAAATTTCTGAATACCATCCACCTCCCGGGCTGACTGTGCTGAAGGTGAATGGCTGCCCGAGGCGGCGTTTGCTCTCATTTTTGCTCACCTTCAGATCATACTCTTGGCGGGTGTCCAGCGTGTCGCTGCGCAGGTCAGACTTGAGCTCTATGTCGTCTTTAAAAGGCTGATTGGAGGGAGAAAAGGACACAGAGGGGAGAAACTAAACCATCAAACAAACAGAAAACAAAAGAAAACAACAAAAAAATTGAGGAGAGGATCCACATCCAGAGGAGGGAAGGAGGCGAAGAATACGAAAATGAAAGGAAAAGAGAAAGTGACAAAAAAAAAGCAAATTGAGAAAGTGTCAAAAAGGGTCAGAGTTACAAGAGGAAATCATAGAGGAAAACGACATTTTTCTACCGAGTTGCCGGGTTAGTTTGTTAGACAAATATTTCTATTCGCCGTTACAGTGTGGTGCAGGGAGAGAGTGTTGAATTAACACAAGCGTGTGTTTTTGTATTTCCACAACTCGAGGGTATGTAAACAGTTTCCAGCCCAAGCACACACATCCTGCTGCTGCGTTGCCATGGGGACTCACCGAGTACATGGCCTTGACCATACGTGATGCGGTGGACACGCTGCCGGAGTCCTCCTCCAAGCTATGGGTCTCCTTGTTTATCGTCTCCACCTTAATGTCAGGCTTACCCAGCGTGACCCCGCGGCGACCTGGAAGCAAAACATGGCACAGTTGAATGCATGTTTGACACCTGGATCTCTGCTGGTTCAGTGTTTTTAGGAGCAGCAGGAAGCAGTTCAGAGAGTATCTCCATCCATAAGGTATACCTAGGGATGGGTTCTTTCATTGTTGTGAATACAGTAGATTCTGAATTGTATGAGGGCATAAGTTACCCAATAATTGATACCGTATAATATATTTGTGACCTATTCTAATGTAATTGTAAACAAGTGGAAGGTGGAGATTATGTCCCCATAGATGCCTTAAGGCAACTCATTGCCAGACTTGATACACCTTCTATGAGAGGTAGTGACACTGGCAGTTACTTGCCATTATGTAACAACTTGAGAAATGCTAGTGATTGGCCTCGATAGTTACTGGGCTTGCTTCGGGAACTGACGAGCCAGAGGCAGCGGGTTCGAATCCACCACGGGGCGTCAGGAAGGGCATCCAACCAATTTTACACAATCTGTGCGCTTGCACCATCACATTAATAGCAAAAAGAGTGGCAAAATGATAACTCAACCATAAATGCATTGATAAATTACACATGAATTGATGAATTATACATTAAGCTGGAGCACAGCCACATCAGCGCTACTTAGAGGACAGGAAGGAGAGGGACACAGAGGGATACACCCACACACTGTTAACACCCGTAACCGGTATTGACGTTTTCTTGAAGTTCTATACAAACACAGTGGGAACACTACGTTCGTACTATGTGTTGATTTGTGTGAGGTGTGTGTATGTGTGTGTGTGTGTGTGTGTGCGTGTGTCTGTGTGTGTGTGTGTGTGTGTGGGTGTGTGTGTGGCACGTGGTGGTGACTCACTGCCTTTGCGCTGCCAGTAGAAGATAAACACTAAGAACAGGAGGAAGAGGAACAAAAGGATGGCGCTGCCCACTGTCCCGCCTGCTATTATCCCCACCGAAACGTCCTCTGAAACAGGGAGGAGAGATGGGATGAGAGGAGAGGAGAGAAGGGAGGGAGAGAAGGAGAGAGCGCAGGAGAAGGAATGGATGGAGGGCAAGGTAATGTCAAGTTATTGCATTGATGAAGCAAGGTTTAAAAACAAGGACACATAGTGGATGTGAAGCGCATCTGTTGTGTGACTTAGTCAAAGGAGCGACTGAGAGCGAATGAGAGGAACGACACATAATAACAATAGTAATAGTAATAATTATTATTATTATAACAATAATAAAATAATAATAATAATGATAATAATAATACATTCCCTTATCAGTCCCACAAGGGGATATTTGGATTTCTCTGCATTCTAACTCATCCTATTGTATAGGAGCAATGAGCTGCCAATATATGGCGCTCAACGAGCGGTTAGGGGTTGAGTGTCTTGCACCTCGACGTGCTTTCTGCAGGACCGGGGATCAAACCTGCAACCTTCCGATTGCCAGACGACCACTCTACCCACTGACCTACACCACCCCCATGATCATAGTCTTAGCTTTGTAATTGGAAGTAAGCCTAGTATTTACTGTACATTTTCAGTTCGATAACTAACATTCTGTGCAATTCAGTTCATTATCATCCCGACTGGACTCTTTAAAAATCGGCAGTGTCGAACAGATCCTTCTGCGGCGATTCAGCAGAGCTTAAGTTAGCTCTGAATCATGTTGTTCCTTAGCTGAAAACCCTGAAAAGCGAGCCGACACATCAGAATCGCAGATCGATTCGCCTGACAGGTTAAAGGTGACAGCACGGGTCTCATCTGTGGCTTTGCCGATAGAGCTTCTGTGAAATCCTACGCTAAACGAAGCAACATGGACAGCACCAAGTGACAGGACACGAGAAAGACTCGGGAGAGAATAGAAGAAGGGGTGCAGAAAAATATACTTTGCCAATTTTCTTACCAATGGAGATCATAATAATAAAGAGGTATGGATGTTACGAGAGCCAATATGTTGGATGCACAGTAGGTTCTCATTCTTAAGTTGTTTGATGCCTTTTAGCAAAGCGAGCCAAGTCTTGCTCGCCCAGTATTCAAGCTCAGCTCGAAAGAATGTGCTCTTGAGCACATTTCCAAGAACACAGCTGTACACTAGAACTGCCTGCTTGGTAAAACACATGTTGCAAAGGCCATGAAACAAATGATGTACCCCAACATTGATCAACACAAATGGAGGAGGGCATACCAGTCTCCTCCAGCGTGATGATCATGGTGCCTGGGCCGAATGAGTTCCAGGCTGTGCAGTTGTAGGTGGAGAGGAAATCGGACTCCATCACGTTGTTGATGGTGAGGGTGGAGAGGACCCCCCCGCCCTCTGCTGATGACTTGCTCTGCTCTACCGTGTACCTCTCCAGCAGTGTCCCCTTGTCCCTTTCCCACACGTTCTCTTTCCA
>OMLC01036877.1:0-11601 GCA_900302585.1 Regalecus glesne
TATTGAGCATGAAAACATATTTCCACTCACCCCATGTATTAACATATAATCTCTGTGTGGACATATTACATGTGGAAAAAAAACGTTATTCCAGGGTGTAACACATTGGGACTGGAATATTGTCAGATAGTGAGGTCACCTCTGGGGGTAGTCTGGCTTGCCTTGCGATTAGATTTCAGTCATCCCAGCCAGAATGAAGATCATACAGTTGTGAAGAGAATGGTAAAAAGAGCACTGACCAGGGACTAGAAACTTCATCCCTGTAGCCAGTGACATGTCTTGAAGTTCATTCTGAGGGCTGACATTTACTCAGACTCACTCAAATTTAGCATGGATCACTGTCATACTATTGAACATTTTACCGTTCTAGCATTCAGAGCAGTGGTAAACAGGATTGCCATTAAACAAACAGATATTTTAATGATTCTCAGAACCATTAAAATGACCCCTTTGATATATTTTTTTGCTTCTACATCATTGGTTATGATGAATATGGACAGACTTTTGAACTTCCCCATTGCTATCTTTCAATATACTACACAAAAAAAGGAGACAAAATGCAGACAAGATTACATTATAAACACCAGGTGTAATGTAAAGGGCTGGACCAGATCATTAATACATATAACACATGAAGATTGCATTAAAACGCCAAAGGTGCAACCTTTCTCATGCTTGGAAAATGGGATTCAAACATTGGAAATGAATCAAACCATTTGGACAAACCTAACAGCTCGTTGAGGGCTTGTCTTTATATGTTACCTGTGCAAGTTCTCTTCATCAGATTGCACCACTCCAACATTGGCCACAGACAGAACCCGCTTGCTAAGTTGCTGACGTGATGTGGTCTTTTCTGACATGGTGATGGTTGCCGAGTTCTCGTTCATACCCACCAGTTTATCTGTTTGAAACAAAAATGTTTACAAGTTAGTAAGCTTGCAAGCTTGAGCTGAAATTAATCTACTTGGCTATTTAACATCTGGAGTATAAATCATATACAATAAATGAACTTCACTAAAATTATCATTCTCATATTTATTTCTGGCCAGGTATTGTATCAAAAGGCCCTCTTAACTTCTGAGTAATAACACAAATAAATCCTGACAATATATATATACACATACACACACATGCATGCATATATATAAACTTTGAAATAACAAATCCATGCCAAAATACAAGATAGTGGATTATGTGGGACTAATTTACCGTGATAGCACAAGACAAGCTCACAATTCAGAGAGTTAATCTGGTCAGCTAATAGCAGGGTGTATTCACCAGACATTAAAAGAGAGAGGATGAAGATTAATTAAGGCAGGATACTTTAGCAGCCACTGAAACCAAGCTGTTGGCAGAGGTAAAGTATTATATTTTCAATGCTATTTCATTTGCCCTTCCAGGGGGAAGTGTGGTGACAGACCACATTCAGGAGGTACCAGGAATTTGCTTTAAAGGCAGACTATGGCACATAGCAGCACCTTAAACTGCATGGTTAATTTAAAAAAACAAAACTTAAATAAACACCCAAATCTTAAAAGGATAAAAACGTTATGAAGATACTTGTTTTGAAATTGAAGTGTGTGCTGAATGGTTACTGGCCCTCTCAGGTCACTAAGGCAGACAATACTTTTATCTAAATTCTAAATAACCTAAACAATTTAGACATGACACAAATGTAATTGAACAATGTTTTAAGATGCATCAGCGGCTGTGGTGTTTGATGGCTAACTCAATGCCAGTTGTCCCCTTTGACAAGCAGCTGACTCACCATAAACACTTTCTTATATAAATTTGATTAAAGGTTTACATCAGGTCAATCCATTTTAATAAATAGAATAATTGCTAACATGACTAGTCAAATAACGTATGATAATAGAAAAAGAGATGTTTTAAGTAGTCATGACAGCAGTGAAAATGTGGAACATACTGTACAGTCCATGCACAAATTCCCATAAGAAATGCTTACTCTACTTACTTTGTTCTGTGCAGAAGTCCTGACTGGTCATGCTCGTGGGCATTAATAATTCTCCTACAGCAGGCTGGATAGAAACACTGAACTGGTCCTCCTTTGTGCTGAGGGACAAAAGTGTTAACCGGAGTTATAGCCTCGGTTTTAGTGGCATCTACACCAGAACCTATTAATGGATTACACTTCTCAGATTGTTCTCTCTTACACACCCACACCCACACCCACACACCCACACACACACTTCTTTCTGCTGAAAAAAACTCTTAGGAGTAGCTTCAACACAATAAACAAACGCATTGACCATAATCACAAATTGATGACAAAACTGTTTGATTGCATGTGTGTGTTGTGTGTGTGTGTGTGTGTGAGAGAGAGAGAGAGAGAGAAGAGAGAGAGATAACGGATTAGTAATGTAAACCCTAGCCTATTATATCATAACTGAATCAAAACTCTACTTTGTCACTTTTTGACCTGACCTGCCTGAAATTGTGATATACTCTAGTAAGTTGACCTGAACCCTTCCAATACAATACATACATCACTATGGGACACCATTTGAGTCACAAGATTAAACAGTACCATCTCATCACCTTAGCCAAGATAATAATATAATAACAACAATAATAATAATTTCTCTTATCAGTCCCACAAGGTGAAATTTGTATTTGACTCATCCTATTGTATATGAGCAGTGAGCAGCCACCATGTGGTGCTCAGGGAGCTCTTACGGGGGGGCCAATGTCTTACTAAAGGGCACCTGGAAATACTTGTTACAGGACTGGGGATTGAACCTGCAACCTTGCGATCGCCAGACAGCGGCTTTACCTACTGAGCTATGCTGCCCCGAGAGATGCAGTCTATTCTTCCTAAAAAACTATATTGTATACATTCCTTTGGAAAATAACTGAAGGACCACCTAGACAAGTAAAAACACAAACAACACCTTATAGTCCGGGAAACAAGGTATTACTCAGGAATCCTGCCAGTTGCAGTCCCCGCAGCCCAGCTGAGCTTCAGGCAATGACTGGTATCCAGCTCAGAGATTCCTCCATCCTCAATAGATATTCTGAGAAGGCTATTGATTGCTGGAGCAGTAGTGCCAATGGCATTCAGCGCTTTAATTGCGGACTAGTAGAATAATTGTTATCCCTGTGAACCGCGATCAATATCGGTTGATGTCTCATCTGGGACCATAGGTAAATGGACGGTCCGGATAGGAAAGTGAAGAAAGAGACAAGAGAAGACCAATGGAAGGATGATGTGTAGAAAGGAAGCAGAGCACGGGAGAAGTGAAGTTGAATCTGAACAAGTATAGATGCAAAAGGAGCACAGGGGGGGACTGAATAAAGGGGCAGTAGAAAGACGTATGACTTAAGATCTGAGAAATAGAGACAGTGTAGCTGCTGTAGTTCAAGTGCATATGAGTTCATGTCAAACTGTCTCACCACAGCTGGAAGTTGGCTGCTTGTGTGGAGTCTTTGAAGTCAATACCCATGGAAACAGTAACTGAGGCCTCAGGCTCAAGTCGATCTGAGAATGGAATGGAGGAAGAGGGAAGAGGAAGAGAAAGAGGATAAGTGAGTGACAAGGGCAGAGCGGAGAGGGATGGAGCAAAGGGAGAGGAGGGGGGCAGCAGTGTGGAACTGACAGGCATGTACACCACTTGTGTTTTCTACTTCACAAAGCAAGGCCACCGTGTGTGAGAAATCTATCCTTCAATCTCATTCCCCGCACCTCTACCCAAGGAAAAAAAAATCATGAAGGACTAGCATATTTCCAAAACAACAGGCTTGTCAGAGGGAGCATCAGCATCAGGAAAGAGAAGGTGAAAAAGACAGAGGGAAAGAGACAAGAGTGGGTGTTAAGTGTAGCAAAAAATACAACAGAATGAATAGTCAGGACAGTGGAAAGGAGGACGTAAAGATGAGCCAGGAAAGGACCCCTTGACAGATACATCCTCCATGCTTCCTCAGTCAGCCTGTGTTTCTCTCTCCATGGAGCGGAGATGTTTCACTGTATGACTTTTTGCAGACACAAAAAAAGACAGTGGGCTCCAGAGGGAACTGAAAATAAAGCCATCAGCACATTTCCAGATCAACCTCCATTAAAATGATTCTCTTTCTTGAATTATCCATTTTACTTCAAATTTTGTCCTCAATATTATTCACCACATTTTCTGTATCAATCCAACCCACCAAGGAGAAAAACAGGCTAAAGTTTCTTCTGATAAATAAATAAGACTGAAGACCTTTGCATTGCATTATGGGTTTGAGTTGGAAAAAAAGAGGTGCCCACCTTTAAACACTTGGTTGACGGAGTTGACAGACACTCTCCATTTGGAGAGAATCAGATTTATTTTAAAAGATAAGCTTAGGGATTTCAAAAAAATTGACAACCTTTGGTCTCTTACCTTGACGGGGAAACTGAACAAGAAAGTCCGTAGCAATGCACTCCTGGGGAGGGTGGGGTAGATATGGGTACTGGCTTTTGGGACAGGTTGGGCTATAGGGAGGATGGGTTGGATTATGTCTTGTGCATGTTGTGCCTTTTTTGTTTGGGTTTGCTTTCTTAGATTTGTGGGTTGCATTTTGTTTTTGTCTCTATCTTTTTATTTTTCTGTAACAATCTCATAAAAGAAACATGTAATGCTACATAAAGTGCTTTGTTCAAAGACATGTTTGTCAATAAACATATATGAAACATTGTGGGTTTGAGTATCAAAATTCATTGAGGTAAAATAATGCCCTTGCTTAGAAAGGATGTCTTGAAGCTTGAGCTTTGTTTCATACTACAGTTTATGTTTCATACACTGTCTAGTTTGGTACAAAATAAGGAAACCTACAGAGATCAGATGGTTAGTCTAGTGAAAGGTGGAGTTGGCAGAGAGGCCGTTTAATGCACGTAAGAAGCAATTTACTTGAAACGAGCAATGGAGAAATTAAAACGAATATTTTTATCATTTAGTGATCTAGAAGTGATCAATGAAGTACCACTTTTTAACCAAAGGTCAGGCTGTAAGCACTATAATGGAAGTCTGTGTTCCTTAAAAACAAGATCATGATTCATGTTTGGCTGACAGCAAATCTCACACTGTGCAACGTTCCCTGGATAGCACATGAAGGAAAGATGTAATACTGCCTGTATCCATGCTCTGCCTCCTATCCAAACCAACTCCATCATCATCAGGGTTCACTTGGGGTCAAGTATGACTGTCTTCTTCTCTCTTGGAGGATGCCTGCATGTGACAGATTTTTTTAAATCTAGAGTCTGATGCACCTGCTGCCACCACGTGGTCCCTGGGCATGGGATGACCAGAATCCAATGTCCTGGAAAACCAAGATGTTCAGGGACCACCCTCTGCTACAGCCTCTCACAGTACCAAAGATCAAATGATCTGAGTTAGTCACTGTTTGGCTGGATGAGTTCCTTCAATGCCCTGTCAAGCCAGTGAAACCGGGTTTTAACATGCTTGAGTGCACACTACTCTTTTGTTTGTGTGTGAATGAGAGAAGAAAAAAAGAACGGCTCCAAAGAGCATTGAGCTATGAAATGTACAGTAAAGAGATTATGAGAATGGAAATATAAAATATAGAGAGTATGTTTGCTCATCTTGGTCAATAGATATGAACTGAGGAGAACTCCCACTATTGGTTTTAGGGAGGGGCAAAGGGGTATTTGATAGCCTGACAGCAGAATTTAAGGTTTTAGATTATCACCGGGGGCTGCGGCATTTCAGCATAGAGCACGCCCCTCCAAGTAGGCATCGCAGGTTTGAACCCACCGCTTTGCATCAGGAAAAGAGGATCTGGCCTTAATCCCCCAATGACTGGTAATGTGATTTGTGTGTTGTAAAGCACATTGAGTGGTTGCTAGACTAGAAAAGTGCCATTTAAAAATGAGTCTGTTTACCATTCATTCTTTTTCTAGCCATGTATCCTGAGTAGGGTCATGGGAAAACTGGAGCCTATCCCAGTGGTTATTGGGGGAAAGGCAGGGAAACACCCTGGACAGGTTGCCAGTCCATTACAGGGCAGAAGGTGAGGGTAACAGTAAATTGCTCAAGGACATCTCGTAATGAAAAACTAAAATACATCAAAACATATTTCAAAACAATAAAATAAAACAAGAGAGGCAAGACTGAGATGGTTTGGAGACATATGGAAGAGAGATGCTGGGTATACTGGGAGAAGGATGCTGAATATGGAATGCCTGGCTCCATATACAGCATCAGAGGTAGACCGAAGAGGAGGTTTATGGATGTGGTGAGGGAGAACATGCAGGTGGCTGGCGTGACAGAGGAAGAAGATGCAGAAGACAGGAAAGAATGGATATGGATGGTCCACTGTGGTGACCTCGAACAGGAGTAGATTAAAATGATAATAGCAGCAGTAGTAGTAGTAGCAGTTTGGTTGTTGAACTGTCTCATACATTTCACGTTAATACTTACCAATGGTATCAAAGGCATGAATGGTAAGGCTGGAAGCGCTCCTCTCTCCTATATGGATCTCCTCCACAGCTTGGTCAGAGGTATTGGTTAATCTGATCTCCACAGAGACCATGTTGGGCTGACTCAGACGTGACTGTCTGGTAAAATGATACTGAGCTGACAGACCCTTCCCCGTCATATGGTGAAGCAGCTCATGGCCCTGGTCAAGGGTAAAAGTTGGGGTATTCACCTGGAGGGACACATCGGAGAACAAAAGTGAACTACAGTATGAATTGGATCTACCTTAACAGTAGGACCAAAGATATTAATGACTAAATCCGAAGGGCTTGGAACTTGAGTTGGAGACGAGCCTCAAAAGCAACAGTTCCCAAATCAGAGCAATGAAAACTACGTGGTAGATGCCAAATAATCAACACAAGTTCAAGAAATGGACATCAACATTGAACTGCAAATGCATCCTCACAAGTGTCTGATGAAGCAATTAAAGAAGACGATAGAATAATTTGTTCTTTATTACCTTGCGGTTTCCAAATATATACACACAAACAACTTTCAGACTTAACATCGCCATGATCTATGTTTGACTGTGTCCAATCAGCGGGTTGCATGCATTACTTTAGATTTGAGATGAGTGGTCTCTTGATTAGAAAAGCGCGAGATAAAAATGAGTCAATTTACCATAATGGATCAAACTTGCCTTTCAAAGTCACATTTAAGGTGCTTTGAGCTTTTTGGGGCAGTAATTTGAATTCCAATTCCTCAGACAAGGGAGACAAAAGGATTGGTGGGCATTTGGAGAGTTTGAGTAATAGACCTCCCCCACATGGATGCACAACATTAGCATAGCTTGTCATTTGGACAGAAAGTGTTTATAGTTCAGATTTCAGTTTAACACTCAACAGTGGCAATGGTCTACTGTGGTCAACAGGGACCCATAAGCTGGGTTCGCCTACACAAAGCAGCAAAACCAAGTCTCCAACTTGCTTTATGGTTGAACCTAAGAATAATCGTGTCATTCTATACTGTTGAATTCAGACAAAGCCCTGCTGGATCCACAGCTACGTCTACACCAGTCTTGAAAAGTAACAAAAAGTGTCATAACAAGCATGACAGCTTTCAGTAGCATCTTCACACCACATTAAAAGTGACAAAGGTCCCTCTGCCACCAAGTGACAGGACTGTCTAAACATCAGGACTGTTAAATCCTCTTCCACACTCTAGGACACTTGGCCAGCTTGATACAACGACACATAGCAATAACTCAAACAGATGTATGCTATCCTGGTGCAAATGAGCACAGAATGAGGAAGCTCAAAAATGGCTAGTTAGCACCTCAGATATTCAGGTACTTTAATGAACTTTGAGGTTGACAGTGGGTGGAAGGCAGAGCTGTACAAAACATGAAGTATGATGTGAAAAACAACATCCAGTATAAAAACAGATCCAGCAATGGTGTAAATAGAATGTAAAGCATATCGACAAATTAAGCCGTATTAATATGTCGAGTGATGATATGAAGGATGAACACAGAGCAAGCGTCATTGTTCAAATACAAAGCACATGGTGTTACATTTTACTGTCAGTAAATTTGTTTGGAAAAAAAAAACTGGTCATCGTCAGGAAACAGTGGCCAAGGACGCCAGAATGTGTAGCTTATGTTTTGTCAATCCATCCATCCATCGTCAACCTCTTATCCAATCTTGGGTTGCGGAGGTGACAGTTCCAGCAGAGTACCCCAAACTTCCTTTTCCCATGCCACATCAACCATGAAGAGTCAGACAGCTATGAGTCATGGACAACAGAGAGTGCCATCAGCTCAAAGTCTATCTTCAGCTCCATTTGCATGAACTGAAAAGCTCTCTGCCTCTCCCATCCTGGGCTGCAAGAGGAGATACAAGAAATTGAATGGGATCAAGTGCCATGCTAAAAAATCCACCGAACCCAGATATGAGTACCCAGATATGAGCAAACTCTTCAAGTACTGATGCAGGAAAAGCTACAAAACATCTCAGGGTCTCCGCTACCACACAATCAATTTCCACCGTCTGTCTCTATTAGCATCATTCACAAGAAAGAAGATCAGGATGCTGGAACAACTGGCAAACCGATCCAGCACCCTTTAAAGTTGATCAGGGAACCAGACAGGGTTGACCCTTTCTTCCCCATTGTTCACGCTTCCCATCAAGCAACTGGTAACCAACAACACCCCATGGGTGTTTGCGAAAGCCAGGAAGATGCCCAAACAGTGCAACAGTCATTCGAAGAAAGGAGAGGAACCACTAGCTAACTATAAACCATTGGTGGTTCCATATGTGGAAAGAGTGTCGGAAAAGCTAAGACGAGCCAGAGGCAGTGGGTTTGAATGCACCGTAGGGTGTCAGGAAGAGCATCTGGCCTTAATACCCCAAGCTTTATCTAAGTCTATAATAATAATAATAATAATAATAATAACAATGATTCCCTTATCAGGCCCCCAAGGGGAAATTTGGATTTCTCTGCATTTTTGACCCAACCTATTGTATAGGAGCAGTGAGCTGCCAACATATGGTGCTCGGGGAGCAGTTAGGGGTTAAGTGTCTTACTCATGGACACCTCAACATGCTGTATGCAGGACCGGGGATCGATCCTGCAACCTTCTGATCGCCAGACGACCGCTCTACCCACCGAGCTATGCCGCCCCCATTATGCAACATATTTTGGACAATTTATTATTCACTTTGAAGTTTATACCAAAGTTGAAAGGAAATATTACTCTTGAGAATGTATTTAATACCAGGTTGAACTCCAAAGGGCATTTTAAACCTGATAATATTAGGATAACTTGATGATAGGGCTATTATGAAGATAGCCTATCCAGACAGATGACATTTCAATGCTGTGTATATCTGGGCTTTGATCCGTTCTATTTATTTCTGAAAGACCTCTCAATATTGCTTTATTACAGGCAAGAAACAGACAACATCACTCTGAAAAAATGTCTCATTTTCTCCACAGTTAAGCGCTTTCGTTAATAACTCTAGATGCAGAACAAAAGGATCTGATGACGAGTGGGATGTGTCTGCCAACCCATGCAAAACCCTAGGTGTGTATGGTGGGATCTGTTACACACCACCCGCGCGCCCCAGATGCGCAAACACAGAAACAGTAACACGATCCGTCATCTTTCCCCACTAGGCAGATTTATGCACATAAATCATTTCCTACGCTGTGTTTGGGGGGATTCATAGCAATAATAGGCCATCTCTGCCATTCCCATCCTGTTCCCTTGGTGTGATCCCTGGGAAAAAATCCTCACAGGTCTTAACTTTTGGTCACATCGGGTTCTCAATTGCAACTTCACCTTTTTTTAACCTTACAGCCCCTAAACCTAATCATGTGTTTCCATAGAGTTACCTGCACAATCTATGCCTGGAGAGCTTTGAAACAGCAGTGTGTAACAATGTTTTGGAACGTGTCCACATGACCCCTTTCCGCTGTTTGATCATGTTGGTTTTGCAGGGTGGGTCTGCTGGTACAGCATGAAGACTGCGTGTACAATAATATTGCCACTGTCATATTTAATAGATGTCTTGATTTCGTGTGTCATTTGCCGCTGTGAATATCATCATTGTTTTGTCTATGGCGGTGGTTGACTCTCAGTATGGGTAAAGGGACATGTTTTTCCTTCCGTCGAGTATGGAGTATGTCTGGGTGTCATAAGTGTGTTATCTATCAAAGTTCAGATTTTCATTCATGCAAATACCGTATTTCATTTGGGTTCATTTACATTAGGCTGAACGTCAACTTGAAAATGGATCACACATGTGTATAGTTCAGGTAATTAGATAGTTGTTATAGTTTCAATACAGCGAGCAAGATGTTGCAGGTTTGAGCCCATCGTGGGGCACTAGGAGGGGCACCTGACCTTAATGCCCCAAGCTCCATCTAAGTTCATGTCACCTCTCGCAATGCAGGGACTAATTGTGACATGTACAAATGGACCTAAGGCATACTTTGACTGTTGTTCTTAATTCAACACGCTAAATAATTGTGTTAAATGACCTTGTTTCTGAGACATACAGAGGTTGCAGAAGCCCCGATATTGAGGATGGTCTCTCACAAAGTGGCTGTTAGTCTAAACCCATGGAGAAGTTAACGGAAAGTAATTGAGTAGTGCTCTGCTCCACTTCAACAGCCACAATAGAAGCGGCCTTGAGAAAGTCTATTAACTGCTCATTTGGAGCTGCTCAGTGGCCAACACAGTAGGTGAAATGGACCACTTCATTGGCATGGATGTGTGTAACTGTGTGGATGTAAATTGAGGCTTGGCTGGAAATGTGCATGCGTGGTCTGTCAACCTTCCAAGGATAAACAGAAGTTCCCCCCAAAAATTACAAAACCAACAAAATTCATAACAGCTACATGGGAATACACAGCACATAAAACAGATACATTTGCAATAGAAAGCTATAAGTAATCAATGTTTGAACTTGGTATATTTGATAAAGGCTTTGTTATGATCAAAGACTGCATTTATTTTGAAGGGAATCAAAAGAATTACAGAAAACCCCGTACAAAAGAAGTCAACCAGCACAGCAAATTTGCTGGTTATAAAACACACAGTCATGGAGATTTCATAAACCCATTATTGTGACGCACAGCTTAGCCAGTGACAGGCTTCTGATGCAGTATATTTGTACATCGAATAAACCCATAAGTCTCGACTGTCAAACTCCATTTTCAGGTCCTTTGAGGATGCTTTCCTTGAAACACAGTGCTAACTTTTTCGTGTGTCATCTTAATGACTGTTTAGGGCCTCACGTGCGTAGATCAACAATGCACAACTCTGTCTCAGCATACCTAAAGGGTAAGCCTAAATACCGTGACTTATGTTGTCCAGTTCCCTTTCCAAATGCCACTGAACACCTCCATAGATACAAAACTGCCTAGGTCCCATCTGCATAGACAGATGTACACAAGTGCAGAGGAGATACAGGACTCTGAGAACACACACTGGTAGCATGAGGAACAGCTTCTTTCTTCAGACCATAAGACTTCTTCATAAATAACATGCAACCATACCGTCTGTACAATCTGATTACCACCTATGTAGTATCTGAGATTACGGATAATACATGTGCCATTATTGCTTTTTATACACGACTGATTGATTCTACTCTCACATTTACCTATGTTATGCCTAATT
>OMLC01036877.1:12823-26173 GCA_900302585.1 Regalecus glesne
GGGGGGGGGGGGGGGGGGTGATTGAGAGGCTCTATTATATATCAACTTATAGGAAGCTACTGTGATGGATGACACGCACAACAGTCACCTTCAGAGCCTGGACGCCTCGCTCCCAGCATCCTCTCTGGCAAATGACCTGAAAATCCTGCTGACATATTCAAAAGAGCTAGCCACAGAATGGCAGCCTTGTGTTGTGTGCATAAGAAGACCAATTTAAAGAGAAGTGGTGTACGTAGCACAGAGATGTATGGGCATCTATTGAAAATCCATTTCTGTTTTTAAAACATCTTCTGCCAAGAACTTCAGGGACAGGATTTCATTATGCTGCAGAATGGTTGGGGGGGGGGGCAAGGTAAGAGACATGTGTCTGACTTTAGGGCCTAATTGTTCCTTTCACTCAGGAGATGACAATTAATTGAGGGACATCAGAAAGACCTTGACAGCAAATTGAATTAAATACATGTTACTACAGTGACCTAAAACTGCTTTAATGCACCACGAGTCTCTCCAGTGCACACAGACACAGAGGTTACTTCGTTTGAACCAATTTATCACCAAATTAGGCATTCTAAAATGATTAATTTTGTAATTTTCCATTAAATAAGTGAAGCAACAAAGGACTAATAGGCTGTAAAAATAGTAAAGTAGATTCAAGTCAAGTCAATTTTATTTGTGAAGCCCATCATCACCTCAGTGGGCTTAACAATAACACAACATTCTGCACTTAGACCCTCACATCAGATAAGGAACCACTCCCTTAAAATGAACATTTAACAGGGAGAAAAAGTAGAAATAAACCTCAGGGAGAGCAACAGAGGAGGGATCTCTCTCCCAAGATGGACTTATGTGCAATAGATGTGTATACAGAATATGACACAGTTTACGGCACACAACACAAGAGGGGATAACAGAACTATAGTGGAATTAAAAGATAAGTGAAAAATGTGATCAATTTTGAAGATGCTTCAGTAGCTCAGTGGCAGATTCTGCACGGTGGGCACTGAAGGCCCAACCCACTACATGGTACCGGGAAGGGCACCTGACCCAAGTCTCCCATACTCCTCCTAAGTCGCATATACAGAACAAGAGAAAGACATAACGCAGGGAGAGAAAATACAAGTGAGGGAAGAGAAGAGTTTGTATTAGTCAATAAAATAAAAAATAAAATAAAAAACAGATTCCCTTGTCAGTCCCACAAGGGGGAATTTGGAATCCTCTGCATTTAAACCATCCTATTGTATAGGAGCAGTGAACTGCCACCATATAGCACTAGGGGAGCAGTTAGGGGTTCAGTGTCTTGCTCAAGGACACCTCAACATGTTTTTGCATGACTGGAGATCGAACCTGTAACCTTGCAATTGCCAGAGTACTGCTCTACCAACTGAGCTATGTTGTTGCGAAGAAAACGGTAGGGGAACAATGTTTGGCTCAAGGACACTTCAACACGCTTCTCTGCATGTGCGGGAATCGAACCTGCACCCTTCCGATTGCCAGACGACCGCTCTACCCTCTGAGCCATGCTTCCCCCAATCTATGCTCTATAATCTCATCAGCAGTGCTTGGTAGATAGGTAAGTAGATAATGTCCTTGACTGTGTTCTACATTTTCTACATAATAAAAGTGCCATTGTGCTATATTTGAAAGCAATATGAGAAAAATTTAATACAAAGATCAAATGAAATGTACTAAACGTTGTATTAAATAGCAAGATAATGTTATGGGTGTTTCACTTAAGAAAGACCTTTGCCAGACTCTTTTTATCACCAAGGCCCAACACAAGGTAAAAATACAATAAGATGTGAAAATGATTGACACATAGCATCTTCAGTCTCAACATGAACAATGTAAAACCTTAAAATAATCGGCATTGGATGTGAACTGCCCAGTCTGCAGGAGCTGCACACCCAGCGGTGTCTCACGAAGTCCCTGCAGGTCATTAAAGATTCAAGCACAACCACACAGTAGCCCTGTTCTCTGCTGCCCTCAAGAAGGAGATACAGGACTCTCAGAACACACACTAGCAGACTGAAGAACAGCTTCTTTCCTCAGGTTGTAAGACATCTTAATAAATAACATGCAAACAAACCGATATGCAACCTTACCATCTCTGTAATATCCGATTACCACCTCTGTGGTATCTTTGACTACTGATCATATATGATGCACCATTACTGCTTTTTATAATTGATTGATTTCTTTCTTATCACCGATATGCACTTTCTCCTGCAATCACTTGTAAGGTCTTCAAGTAATTTTCCTTGATTTTCTATAATCCACAGGACACAGGAAAAACTGAAGTCTCAGTGTTTGGACGTTTCTTTTCAGTCGTATTCCAACAGTGGACCATAACACACCGAACTATACTTATTATGACAAAACCCATGTATAAAAAGATAGCCTAAGACAATTGGTGTGGAACACTAATATGGCGCATGGTAATTCTTGTTATCGATTTCCATGGGAACTTAAGACAGAAATTCACATGAGTGAAAAACGAACTATTCAGTCACTAGAAGTAACAGGCAGACATTTCTAGACACACTCATACCTAGAGATTCAAGCAACTGACATTACCTCTCCCTGTGCCTTTAGGGGAGAGAAGGATGAGAGGGACTCGACAGTGTTTTTTGGAGGGATAAGAAAGGAAGGAATGATTCCCTTATCAGTCCCGCAAGGGGAAATTTGGATTTCTCTGCATTTTTGACCCAGCCTATTGTATAGGAGCAGTGAGCTGCCAACATATGGCGCTCGGGGAGCAGTTAGGGGTTAAGTGTCTTGCTCAAGGACACCTCGACATGCTGTATGCAGGACCGGGGATCGATCCTGCAACCTTCTGATTGCCAGACGACCGCTCTACCCACTGAGCTATGCCGAAACTTAGCTATGTTGGTTTTTATGCATAAACCAAAACTTGTTCATGTGACATACAATAGCCTCTACACATCCATCCATCCTCAACTGTTCATCTGAAGTTGGGTCGCAGGGGAACTGGAGCCTATCTCAGTTCTCATTGGGCCAAAAGGCAAGGAAATACCCTAGAAAGGTTGACAGTCCATCACAGGACAGAGCAATTAGAAGAACAGTGCCTTGCTCAAGGACACTTCAACACACTTCTCTGCAGGTAAGGGGATCCAACCTGCAACCCTCCAATCGCCAGACAAGCATTCTACCCAATGAGCCATGCTGCCCCAGCCTCTACACAACATCATTAAAAAGAACGTGGGAACAACTGATTGAACACATAAAATGAACAAACATTTCTGATACTTCTCTACAACTTAGTTCCACTGAATAGTCCATTGGTCCAATTTGCTATCTCTGTGTGAGCATTTGTTCCTATTCAAGAAGCAATCTCCCAGTTTTGAGTGGCAGTGGGAGGTTTAGAGGGCAAGGGCTTCTTTTTTGGTGCCACTGAGAGTTGTGCACACAATTAGATGTGAGCCAAGAGTGCCCACTATGGGTAGGTCGTAGAGGTGAGATAGGGAGATGTGGGAGGAGGGGCGAGTTGGCTCCCGCCTGATGGGCACCAAATGAACAAATTATGATGGCCCCCTCTGGGTGTGATGGGGTCAAATGCTCTGCGCCCTGCTCCTGACAGTTCAATTTCCCCCCAATACACCCCCATTCTCTGACTGCTAATTATGAATGAAAAGTTATCAGCCTCTGCCATCCCACCATATACATTAACAGCAGTCGGAAAGAGTTTAGGTGAGGTGGGGGGATTTAAATAGGCATTTGTAAGAGATTCTAATGTCAAAATGTTATTAGAGAGAGTGGTCGTATGCAGATGCCGGGAGAGGAAAGGGGGGTTGGAGTCGGAGAGGAATGAGAAGGGGGTCAAAGACAGTGACCAGGGTTAATCTAAATGCCTTTGATAACCATGCTGTAATTCTCTAAAAGCGCTCAGGCGCTGAGCTGAGAGACTCTCTGCCTCTGTAGGCGGATTGCTGAGAAATAGAAATGACACAGGGCCCAGTGCGTGTGTATGTGTGTGTGAAACCCAAGGGCCAAACTGTGTGTGAGTGTGTATTATGATGTGTGTGAGAATGTGTAAGCATGTTACACAAACTCTGTGTATAAAGAGAGAAAGAGGAGGAGGGGGGGTTGGACGAAGGTGTGAGGTTATTTACCTTGTCTATGAATCCCAATGCCCATCATGTATTTATGCATAGAAATGACTCTAAATCAGGTGCTGATGTGCAAAAAGTTCCCTGTTAATAATTTGCATTTCTATTCTCTATTACTCTCTGGCCTTCACCCGAGAGGGAAAGACTAACAAGCCTTACACAATATAGCCACACACCTGAGAGCAACTGTCAATCATCCTGATGGACAGGCACATGGGGATGATGTGCAGACCTAGAACATACTCACCACAAAGCAGAGGACTTGATAAAAAGGAGAGTTGAGAAGCTGTTCGGATGTTGGTAAAAAGACATCATAGTGAATATACTACAGCTGGTGCAGAGATTGTGTGTTCAGACATATTTGGAAGTAACCAGTTTGAGAACAAACATGGTTTATACAAATTTTCAGAAATAAAATCAAAGAGTAGCCATAGGAATCATATTTTTGATCTTGCAATGTGGATGTTTAGCCAAATTGCATGTATACGTGCTGTGATTCAAGAGGCTGCTCTGAGTGCTTAGCTTGGCTTAGCAAATCGACCATTGTCTGAATAGTAATACAGAATTTAAGGAGATACATGGACAAAATGGAGCCTTCATGATATCACAAGACCTTGAGTCTATTTGTGCTAATATTTGGTCACCTTTAGTTTCTACATATGTCTAGATTTCCAAGACACAGGGACATTTATTAGAATGTATTCAAAACAAGATTATTTAAGAACAAAATAGTTCATATTCATACCTTTTCTCAGCATGTCCAATTTGAAATTCCACCTTTATTTTTTTTTTAAAAACAAGCCTTATGTGCTTGCTTATGTGATGTCTGACTTTAACAATGGGGATTTTACATTGTTAAGCACCAGATGTGATTCATAACTAGTGTTACTGAGGCCCTGGTTCCCACACAGAGAATAGACACAGCAACAGCTGGCAAAAAAAAAAATGATCTAGAGGTTTTCCTCCCAGAGGGGCACCAGACAAAATACACAGACGTGCAGACCAGCTCACACCCACACACACAGGGGAGAGAAAGGAGCCATCACACTAAGAAAGGTCACCCATCTGATATACAACCACAGACACACAGGGGACACAACATCTGACAGGGAGAGATGGAAGGTAACTGGATGTGGGGGGGCATGAAATGGAGGTAGAGTTGGGAGACAGAGACATAGGGCAAGAGTACAAAAGGGAAAACAACAATGAAGATGAGCAAGAAGAGCGATAAGACACATAGGAAGCACTGGAAGCAGTTGCACCCAGAGTGGTCATAAATATAAGGAGGTAGAAAAGGTCAACAGCTAGTCCCTGGAGCAGATATATTCCACATGGAAGAGAGGCTCGTTTTACCACCTCATATGTGGCCCTGCAGTTCTATCAGTGTCAAACAGAAAAGAACAACAGACTTCTAACACACAATGACAGAGGAAATGTCATCCTATGTGTTTCTGATGTATGTCTGGACACACACACACACACACCTGCTTGTAGGAGATGTTGAGAAGACAGAGGCCTTCTAGGTCTGAGAGTAGGCTTGGAGCGAGCGCACACGTTTTTGCTGTATTCGTTTCTGGAGAAATCACTGAAAGAAATGGCAAAAAGGAGCTTCAAGCTTTTTGCCGCATAATTAATATGGTTACATATGTAAGTGATAATGGTTGTCTTAGGGCAGCATATAAAAGCCTAATCAATGCACTTTAGATGGTGAGTTGGTGTTTTTCCATCATTTTAAAAACGGTGGGCTTGATAACTTACAGTAGTCAAGATCCAGCAAGGGCACTTCCTTCTTGGACTTCGATGTCGCCTGAAAAAAAAATGGAGACAGGATAGGAATATGAAAGAAAAATGGCATCTCAAACAGTGCTGGAAATATTTAAGTAGAGTATACAGCTGGCAAAATGTTCCAGTTTCAATTCCAATAACCAACACATGGCAATTTCTCAAAAGTGGATATTCTGCGTTCACCTTCAGCATTTGTGAAATTTGCATTGGCTAGCCATGGATAACGTCATGTCACAACTGATGCAGGCTGCCTCCTGTGACCAAGTAAGGTTCATTCATCAGGGTTGATTAATGTGAATGACAACCTAATGGCTCAGTGGTTGAGCATTGCACCTCAAAGTCGTACATAGTGGGTTCGATCCCCCATAGGGTGTCAGGAAAGGGCATCTGGCTTTGATACCCCGTGCTCAGTTAATGTGAGGCATAGTTCAGTGGGTGGCTTGGTCGTCTGGCAATCGGAAGGTTACAGGTTCAATACCCGGTCCTGCAAGAAGCGTGCTGAGGTGCCCTTGAGCAAGGCATTGAACCCCTAACTGCTCCCCGAGCGCCATATGTTGGCAGCTCACTGCTGCTATACAATAGGACAGGCTAAAATGCAGAGATATCCAAATTTCCCTTTGTGGGACTGATAAGGGAATCTATAGTTTTAGACATCGTAAAGAGCTTGGAGTGGTCACTAGACTAGAAAAGCACTACATAAAATTAAGTCTATTTACAATTTCTGAAGGAAACGGGTATCAAATCACTAACCTACAAGACAACTGCCCTACCTCCTGAGCTATACACCTCCTTATCTTATAAAATATTCGCTGATAAATGCTCAGAGGCGGTGATAAAGACTGAAACCTTGTTAGTGGAGGTCTGCCTAACCAATAGGGGGGAGGGAATGAGACAGAGATATAGATAAAAGGATGCATTATTCACAGGGTATGCCCATGTAACAAAGTGTACAAAATGAGAATTTCATAGTGTAGAAAAGCGGAAGGGACTCTATGACACGTCTGCTGAGCAGTTGGTGACGGATGGCGGGAATCTGTCTAAGTATGAGAAACGGAGAATAGGTTCAGGTCAGAACAGGAGATGGTGCTAGATAAAGTGAGGGTGAGGGAGTGAAAGGGATTTTGAAGAGGAAAGAGGAATCAGAGAGGCAGAAGTAAATGATATCCCAGGGTATAAAACATGATTTCTAGGTTTCCACTGAGCATGAACGTAGAAAACTACATTGTACCAACCCTTCAGAGATGAACAGGAGGCTCTTTACTTTAGCTTATTTAGAACTCAGTTACGTCTCATTCCATAAAGGTCAACTGAATCAGACATAATTTTAATAACCTAAACACATGGTAAGATACTTCAATGATTGGTGAAACACTGCCCAAACGTCATGCGGTTACCTCTGTCTTTCGTCAAATGAGAAATCCGTTTTATGTCACGAATAGTCCCCACATTATAAGGGGTGAACATAGACTTAGATAGAGCTTGGGGGATTAAGGCCGAATGCAGAATATGCAGCCTCTGGGTCCTCAGCTCCCTAAGCATGCGCTTTACCACTGAGCAACCATGGCCTCACGTCATCTATAAAATGTCAGCTACAAACTGCTTTTTACAGTAGTTCTAACTGACTTCCATTTCATTCTATTTTATGTTATTTTATCCCTGTTTTTTGTGGTTGTAGCACGTTTTCAACAGTCTCAAGAAAAGTACTATGCAAATAAATTCATTATAAGAATTCAAAATACTTAACTGTTAGGGGCTTAGTGGTATTGAATTAGCAACAAAATCTGACTTTTTGAGTAATTCCAGTACTAAAATCAGAACAAAACATGCAGGTTTTGCCGTTACAAAGAAATAAACAATTTCATGTATGCAATGTGTATGAGCTAGCATTAGCTTGCTGGGTATTGACTAGCTTCTACATGGCTAACTGAGCTAGCCTGTCATTGGGAGCATGGTAAAAATTGGCGGCGGCAGCAGCCATCAAGTAGCAAACTTCTGACCAGGTCTACGATTTTTATTTAGATTTATCCCATCATACTTAATGTCATATAAATCATAAACAGCTGATGAAAAAAAACAGATTTGTCAAAGTTTACACACTGAAACATCATGGTCCAGTTTTTCAACAACGTATTGCTGGAAAATAGGTGGTGTACTTGTACATTGTCTTATCTCAGTTGTAATCTGTTAAAATTTACACCATCATGGTGTGAATAAATGTACAATTCTGGCCGTTTTGTCTTTTTGGGGTTATTTTTCTTCTTCAATTACACTATACCGTAATATTGTAGATACTTTTCCTTGAATATATTGAGTATCGCAGATCACTGCATCATGATGCCACTATTATCAGGGGCAACATTTCATGATAGTATTTTATCATGAGTTACTCTGTGATCCCCACCCCTATTCAGCAACACGAGTCATTCTCTTGTGATCATGTTCTCTGCTCGGCTTGGAACCAAAGTCATCCAGTCTCCCATACATAGCAACAAGTCTCACCTTGACTTTAAGCTCTTCACTTTTCTTCGGCGCTGTGTCCGAGTCGGTGTCTGTGTCTCCATCATCCTCAGATTCTGTTTCTGACTCAGAGGAACTGTCTGCTGATGAGCTACTGGCTTTCGCCATAGGACCATTGCCATTTTCATTTGACTCACTGAAATATATGAAGACACAAGACTAGGTTGCAAAAGGGATCAATAAAAGTAAATCTTTTATTGTACATAAAGAGTATAAAGTAGCATTTTAAATTGATTAAGAAATACTTCTATTTAAGTTGATGAAAGCTTTTTTTTTAGAGATTAACACTGAAAGGCAGAGAGGAAATGTAAGAGAGAGCAAGGGGGGGATGACATGCAACAAAGGTCAAGTCAAGTCAATTTCATTTGCATAGTCCATTATCACAAATTAAAAATGTGCCTCTGCGGGTTTTACACTAACACAACATCCTGTCCTTAGACCCTCATATCAGATAAGGAAGTCCCTTAAAAGCCCCTTTAACAGGGAGAAAAATAGGTAGAAACCTCACGGAGAGCAACAGAGGAGGCCTTTCTCACCCAAGTTGGACAGGGCTGGCTGGAATCACAACTGTGATGGTTGCGACCACATGGGCATGTAGTATGCGCCATTGGCTAGAGCGCCCTTAATTAATTACACTTAAAAAGGTCTTCAAATTTTTAATTATGTTTTCTGCAATATCACGTGAGCACATCGAACAAGAACTATTTGAACAAATATATTGAGTGCCAATGATTGAAGCCAGCGAGAAACGTGTATTCTCTATCCAACACAACCTGGAAACGTAAACTTGAGTCAGTCAGAACAACGAAGATCAATAAGTTATTTTTTCTGAAGTTAATTTACTGTTTCATTCAGTCCAAGGTTTTTTTCCGCCCCTCTTCTCCTGCTCTGTCTCTTCAATTTGTCCCTATAATGAGTGTTTACTCCGCCTGTCTGGGATTTTCGGCTGTCAAATTAATGAGAAGAATTGTGACGGTAACTGGCTTTTTAACTTGGGCGATGATGAAAAGCCAGTATTAATTTGGCCAACAGATTTCATTTGCTGTGAACAGGAAAAAGCGATATAAATCACTGTGGGCCTGATTAGGCCCTGCCTGAGATGACTGGGCCATAATGAGGGCATTATGCTGTGTTTGTTGTGAAAGCACTGGGGTGAACTGCTCTAATTACTCTATCGTGTGTAGCTGGTTTTGGTGTGTGATAGTGTGTGTCTGCGTGTGTATGTCTGAGTGTGTGTACACACCCAATGGGGTGAGTTACTCTAATTATATTCTCTAATGGAGGGAAAAGGGTCACCCGGCAGCCTGTCACACAGCAGAAGAAGGTACACTAGATGTGAGTTTGTGTGTTCATAAGCAGATTAAGCAGAGTGCATAAGAAACTACATTTGCCAGAGTGTAGGAGAGTGTGCATGAGCATATTCAATAGTAATGATTCAACTCTCCCTCAATGGTAATGCCAGGCTGCTAAATGACCAATCAAAAGTTGTTATCCATTAGCCATGTAAATATGGGCAGCGCTAACGGAGAAAGATTCCTCTAGATTAGTTTGTTAATGGATTTCACCCCAACGATACCAATACAAATGATCTAGTAGCACTGTCAGTGTCTAAGAGAGTAACTGTGAGGAGGGAGAGGAAAAAGATGATATACATAAGCCACACGCATACTAAGACAGACTAAGAGCCATCACAACGGTGATTGAGCGATAAAAAAATCGAGTAGTGATGGAAAAAAAAGAGAATAAAGTAAAGTATTCTATCTAGAGGAACAACTCCAAAACACACCTGTTCATTTACCACAATCCACCAGTAAAATGAAACATAAAACATCTGGATACACCACATTGAAGAGAAAGGTAGATGTTGCTTTCATACTATAAAGAAAAATTCATAGTTGTACCTGTCAACAGCTTTTTGCTTGCCCTTTTTCTGGGTAGCCTTTGTCTTCCTCTTCTTTTTCTGTTCCGATTCGGACTCACTGGAATTTTTTTCTGATTCACTGGAGCTACTTTCTAAGTCTTCGCTACTCTTCTCATCACTCTCAGCCTCACTGCTTGACTCTGTGGAAACAAGCACATTCTTGAAATATGTTGAAATACACAAATACGTATGACAAATGTTGTCAGACATATGAAAATGGAGAATACAATTTTGAAAATGCACACGTGTAAAAATACACACAAATACATTTACACACACAGGCATGCACACAAGTCCACATAGAACAAAACAAGCACCTTCAGCACTACTACTGCCACTGCTGCTTTCACTACTGGTGCCGCTTTCAGAACCTCCTTCCTCATCTTCCTGATCATCCTCCCCAGAGTCAGAGTAGAACTTGTCACCCGATTTGGCTGACTTAGGCTTTCCTGCTAATGGTGCCCACTCCTTAACCTGAGACATGGCGATTGAGATTGGTCATGTATGACAATTAAAGCAAAACAGCACTGAAGCACAAAGTGTCTTGATGCATGCTCAAAGGTTTATGTACACAACGATTAGGAATGGGTTTGATTTCTCCAATCATCAAAATACAGTGCCTATAGAAATATGTTACAACACACATAATTGACTGTATAAGCACTCATCCTATCAGGTCAGTATTTAGTAGCAGCACCTTTGGCAGCAACTACAGCCATGTGCCTGAATGGATGGGTGTTTATTAGCTTTGCACATATTGACACAGCAATATTCCCCCATTCTGCTTCTCTAAACTGACCAAGCTCTGACAGGTCGTACTGTCAGGCAGATTTTCTTTTGAGTGTACTATTGGAAGAAATGCAATAGATGCTATATTATTCATAAAACGTGATAGTTTTCAAAATGTTATGTCTTTTTTTCTTTTTAGAGCAGAGTCAAGTCAAGTCAGTTTTATTTGTATAGCCCAATATCACAAATTAACAATTTTCCTCAGTGGACTTTACATTAACACAATAGCAGGCCTCCTGAATAATACCCATGTCCTTATTGTAAATTTAAATGGCATCATTACATGAAATTGTTATGTTTAAAGTGGGTGAATGGTAAATGGGCTTGTCCCTATATAGCGCTTTGGTGTCCAACAACAGCTTTTTTAGTAGTAAGGTGAATAGTGTGAGGTACTTTTCATTGCCCTTGTTGTAGGCTTGAGACTATAAATAAGATAACATAAGATAACATAAGATGTTCCTTAATAGTCCCACAGGGAGAAATTATGATGTTAGACACACCATATTACTCATCATTATGCATCAAATGCATCGTAATGAAGACTCAGATACTTTTTATTCGAGTATTTGACACTACTTTCTAGCACTAGACTTCAAGTGTGTTCATGTAAATATAACAGCACATCCTTTCAGTCATATGGCATTATAACAAAAGTGCTGTAATGTACTGAGAGATTTCTGTTTAATTCATATTCAGAGATGAAACCGATATACTAAGATTTTGTGGACTAAGACTATCTATGAAGATCCACCTCATATTAACAGAGAACTAGAACCCTTGACAATCAGAACATCCTTGACCATATTGTATTGGACTTCCCTCCATAATATAAGAGAGGTCTGTTTCATGTGTCATAACTAGGTCCAATGTTGTGGAAGCATAATTGCTATTAAGTTATTCCCCAGTTGCTACATTTCTACAATGACAACTCAAGGCCATCAAATAAAAATGTATTTGATTATTAACACATTCATTATCTCAAAAGATACAATAGTAACAAAAATATTGTTATTATTATTATTACTATTATTATCGGGGGGCAGCATGGCTCAGTGAGTAGAGTGGTCAGTTGTCTGGCTATCAAAGGGTTGCAGGTTCGAGCCCAGCACCTGCAGAGAAGCGTGTTGAGATGTCCTTGAGCTAGTCACTGTCTCCCTAATTCCTCTGCCCTGTGGTGGACTGGCAGCCCTTAAAGGGCGCATCCCTGCCTTTCCCCCAATGAGAACTGAGATAGGCTTTAGTTCCCCTGCGACCAGATTTCCGATAAGTGGTTGACAATGGACAGATGGATGAATGGATAATAATACAACTTTCCCTGATCAGTCCTACAAGGGGAAATTTGCAATTCTTTGTATTTAACCCATCCAATCGAATTAGGGGTTCCGTGTCTTGCTCAAGGACACTTCGACAAGCTTTCTGCAGGGCTGGGGATCAAACCTGTAACCTTATGATGCCCAGACGACTGTTCTACCCACTGAGCTATGCTGCCCCAGAAGAAACATAACATTGATTCAAAAAGTATTTTTCATTCAAATAAGTTTAAGGCTTAACCTACCTAGATAAGGAACAAGGAGATAAAAATGAGACTCTTAGACAAAAATAATATTTACGGACAATTAAACAGTCCCTGATATGTATGACCCACAGCTCTTAATTGACAAAAAAAGGAATATGGCTCACTCACTGGTTCAATGACCTCCACGTTCCTCACAGATTGGTCAGGAGCTAAAGCTGGCCAATCTGACAGCTCCAGATATGCTGTGGCTTTAATATTGAGGCTGTGTGACAAGGTGCCTAGTTGGAAACGGTCTCTATCTAAAATAATAACAAAGAGGAGAAAAAAACTGTAATGTAAGTGTAAAAAATAAAATTCAGAGATTAAGGAAGAAGAGGGTTAGTAAACACTGAAAGATGGCAGAAATGACAAAATAAGCAAACCATAAGACAAAACAAGGTCAACTTAATGAGAGAGGAAACAGGGCCTCAAGGTCAACTTCAAACCCAATCTTAATCACAAGCAAATAGATAACTTGCTAAGGAAAATAGTTGAATGTCCTTATGAATCTCCTTTATATGGGGTCAAGGCTCTCCTGTACCTTTTCATACATACAACTAATATATTGTCGTCGTTTGCATCATTGTTTGGACATACTTATGGGTAGAGAGAGAGAGTGGGAGAGAGAGAGAGAGAGAGAGAGAGAGAGAGTTTTT